>PISX010011862.1:14767-63264 GCA_004024625.1 Mellivora capensis | reverse complement strand
CCCCAGTTTCCCTCAACTCCCTTCTCCTCTCCATCTCCCCATGTCCTCCGTGTTATTTGTTATGCTCCACAAATAAGTGAAACCATATGATAATTGACTCTCTCTGCTTGACTTATTTCACTCAGCATAATCTCTTCCAGTCCCGTCCATGTTGCTACAGAGTGATATCTTCTTGAACTGAGGGAAGGGAACAATCTTTTAAATAAAATATAGGAAGCATAAAAGAGCAAACTGGTATGTCCGATTACTCCAATTATATTACATCACGAACTTATGATTATTTTTAAAAAGATACCTATATTAGTTTGCTCGGGCTACCCTAACAAAGTACCACAGACAGGACATCTCACACAACAGAAGTGTATTTTCTCACAATTCTGCAGGCTAGAAGTCCCAAGTCAAGTTGTCAGGGGAGTCGGTTTCTTCTGAGATCTCTCTCCTTGGCTTATCGATGGCTCTCTCCTCCCTGTGGTTTCAATAAGGAAAATGCAATGACCCAATTAAAATGGGTAATTAGGCATTTCACTAAAGAGAATATTCAAATATTCAACAAACATGAAAATATGTTCAAACTCATTAGTGACCAGGGAAATGCACACTTGAGCCACTGTGAGATACCCCCAGATGCTTGCTAGATTGGCAAAAATTTTAGAGTGTAATAATACCAATGATTGATGGAGATGTGGACCAAAGCGGGGATAAATGGAAACTATCACTCTGGAAAACAGTTTGACATAACTAATTGTGAACATGGTTCATAGTCATTGAACATGAGCAAACACAGAAACTCTACTTTTGGGTATATGCCTTAGGGAAGCTCAAGGCCATGAAGCCAAGGTACTTGTGTAAGGATGTAATTGCCCCAGTGTGAAAGCAATCCAAACGTCCAGCAAAAGTAGACTGGATCATGAATTACGGCTTATCCACACGGTAGTGATTTTGCCACCATGAACATGGCCGTACAAGCCAACGTGACAAATGGCACAAACTCAGTGGGAAAGAAAAGAAGACAAGAAGTACGTGCTGTGTGTTCCTTTATAAATTCAATAGCAGGTGAAAACAAAATTATATTGCTTGGAAGTGAACACGTGGTGATGAAATTCAACGTGATAGTGGAGAACAATTAACCCCCAAGTCAGGAGGGGCCAAGAGTAGTTGCAAGGAAGAGGCAGGCCCGCATGGAGGGTTTGGGGGCTGCCAATGTTCTATGTTATGGTTTTCTTGATGGCCGTATATATTCACGTCACAATTTTTTATTAAACTGTACATTTATGGTTCATCAGCCTATTTTCTTTCTTTTTTTTTTTGTAAGATTTTATTTATTTATTTGAGAGAGAATGAGTGAGGGGAGGGGCAGAGGGAGAAGGAGAAGCAGGCTCCCCACTGAGCAGGGAGCCCAATGCTGAGCTTGATCCCAGGACCCCAGGATCATGACTTGAGTCAAAGGCAGATGCCTAACCCATTGAGCTACCCAGGTGCCCCGCTTTTTTCTTCTTCTTCTTTTTTTTTTTTTTTTATTTATTTTAGAGAGACAGAGTGTATGCAAGCGTGGGTAGAGACAGAGGCAGAGGGAGAGAGAAGCTCAAGCAGACTCCCCACTGAGCACAGAGCCCCACCCAGAGCTCCATCTCATGACCTTGAGATCATGACCTGAGCCGTCATCAAGAAGCGGGCAGTCAACTGACTAAGCCACCTGGGCGCTCCCCTTCCACTTCTTTAGATAGGTATGTCTTAGAATTTTAAAAAGCACAACAAATCAAAAACCAAAACCAGTTTGGCCATTCTAGTTTCCTGTGGCTGCTATAAAAATTATACGAGGTGACTTAAACCAATGGAAAACTCTTCTCTCACAGTTCTGGAGCCCAGATACTTGAAATCGGGGGGTCAGCAGGGCTGTGTTTGCTGTGGAGGCTCTAGTGGGGAGTCCTTCTTTGCCTTTCCCAGCTTTGGGAGGCTGCTGGCAGTCCTGGGTAGTTCCTTGGCTAACGGCTGCCTCTTCACTCAACCTTAGTCTCTGTGTGTGTCTTCTGTTTCTTATACGGGCTTTTGCCATTGGACTTAGGGCCTATCCAGATAATCCAGGATGATCTCTTTACCTTAAGATCCTGAACTTAAGGGGCACCTGGGTGGCTCAGTGGGTTAAAGCCTCTGTCTTCAGACCAGGTCATGATCCCAGGGTCCTGGGATCGAGCCCTGCATCAGGCTCTCTGCTTAGCCTGCGTCCTCCTCTCTCTGCCTGCCTCTCTGCCTACTTGTGATCTCTGTCTATCAAATAAATAAATAAAATCTAAAAAAAAAAAAAGATCCTGAACTTCATTACATCTTTAAGACTCCTTTTCTGGGGTCTCTGGGTGGCTCAGTTGGTTGAGCCTCTGACTCTTGATCTCAGCTCAGGTCTTGATCTCAGGGTCATGAGTTCAAATACCACATTGAACTCACATTGAAAAAAAGCAAAAAAGCTCACTTTGGGGGGGAAAAAAGATGCCTTTTCTAAATAGGGTCACACCCACAGGTTAGGAATTAGACATTGTCTTTTAACACTGGTTGAATGCTATCCCTTCACAGCTGAGCTATCTCTCACCCTCCTAATCTCTCCCTCCTACTCCTCTTTGCATTTGGCATCTCAGTATCTTCTGATCCATTGCTTGCTCCCTGCTATTGGTGTTTTGCCCCACTTATAAGCTCCTTGAGGGCAGGGGCCATGCTCTGCTCATATTTTTAGTATCTAGTATTTAGTATCTACTTTCTAGGTAAAGATGCTCAGTGAATATCATTTGAGCCATATTCTAGGCAGCATTCTCTCTGCAAACATACATTAACCCCACAACACACACGTTTGCAAAGTTATGGAAAATATTAAAAGATAAAAAGTCTGGGAGAACATCCACCAAATGGAAACCAGTGTTTAACTTGGGACAGAACTGGAATTGAGTTATGAATTTTGTCCTTATCTCTTACATCTTCTACTGCAGTCTGAAAAATACATTGTCCCTGTTATGAAAAAGGACACCATTGTATCAACGTCATATAAGAATGGGTCTAAACTTCTTCCAGTACCACTGATGGGTTTGCAAACATCCCCCCAGCCTTTTCCAAAGGCCCTGCAGTAATCATGGTACACAGGGGCAAACGGCTAAACATAGATTCAGGTCTAGCTTTGATTCCCAACCCTATAACACTGCAAACCCTCTTTACAAATAATTTACAAAGTATTCTGAAATGAAATGTATAGTGTATGTGTTATTTATAAATGTAGTTATTAAAAAATCAACATAATTCAAAAAATTCATGAAAAGAAATAAAGGGGAAATAGCTTATGATTTTAAAAAACATATTTTCATAGTAAAAGTTTGTGCATTAACCACAGCAAAAGACATAATGAACTAATGAGATAACTGCACCCAAATGGAGACACCCCCAAAGATGGCATCTCCTGGTACAAGGGGATTCAGGTGTGTCGTGTTGGTGATTCAAACATGTCACACAGCATTGCCAGCAGTGACAGAATTTTCCTGAAATCCTGATGTTGCTTGATAAAATAAAATTATAAAATCTGGAATGTACAGTGCACATTAAAACCATCGAAAAAAGAACCCCTGTGTGTGTATGTGAATCAAAGCTAGTTTCCAAGCTTAGGTCATTGGAAATAGATTTTCAGCTGCATGGGATCCAGTGACTGTCTGAAGTTCGTGCAAGATGCCAGGGGCTTCACCACAGTGCACGACAGTCAATGCTTCACAAAGTAGTTAACATCACAGACCGCTACCTGCTAAATGCCAGTGGAATCCCCCAGTCACCACAGAAAGGAAAATTCCCCTACAAGGGACCAGCCATATCAGCTATCGAGCCACTACATAAAGCCGCTATTATTAAGCCAGAATGCTGCACGTGAATAGATAGATCAAGAGAACAGAAAGTCCAGAAATGGACCAGAGTACACTTGGAAGCTCACTGGGTGATACATGTGGCATCTACACTTACTGGAGAAAAGATAGACCTTATTTGTTTGCTTGCTTATTTGTTTAAGAGATTTATTAATTTGAGAGAGAGAGTGTGTGCATGTGCAAGTGGGAGGAGGGGCAGAGGGAGAGAACCTCAAGCAGACTCCCCGCTGAGCATGGAGCCTAAAGCAGGGCTTGATCCCACGACCCATGAGATGATCACCACCTGAGCCAAAACCGAAGATGTTCACCCAGGGGCACCTGGGCTGCTCAGCTGGTTAAGCAACTGCCTTTGGCTCAGGTCATGATCTCAGGGTCCTGGAAGGGAGTCCTGCATCGGCTCTCTGCTCAGCTGGAAGCCTGCTTCTTCCTCTTCCTCTGCCCCTCCCCACCCCTTGTGCTCCCTCCTTCTCTCTCTCTGTCTCTCAAATAAATAAAATCTTAAAAAAAAAAAAAAAAAGATTTGGACACCCAACTGACTGAACCACCCAGGCACCCACTTGATAGAAGATGTATATATATTTTTAATTTTCCTGGGTTTATTGAAATAAATTGACATATACCTTGTATTGATTCAAGGTGTACAACATAATGATTTAAGTATATATTGAGAAATGACTACCACAATAAGTTTGGTTAATATCTATTATCTTACATTGTTAATAATTTTTTTTCCTTGTGGTGAGAACTTTTAGGATCTATTCTCTTAGTAACTTTTAAATGTGCAATAGACTATTGTTAACAAGGGCTCCCATGCTGCATATTACGTCCTTAGGACTTACTGATCTTAGAACTGGAAAAGTGTACCTTTTAACACCCTTCACCTATTTCCTCCAACCCCAGCCCTTGCCTCTGGCCACCATCAATCTGTTCTCTGTTTCTGCAAGTTTAGGTTTTTTAAAATTCCACATGTAAGTAAGATAATACAGTACTTGTCTTTCTCTGCCTGACTTATTTCACTTAACATAATGCCCTCCAGGCCCATCCATGTTATCACCAATGGCAGGATTTCCTTCTTTAAGGCTGAATAATATTCTTCTCTCTCTCTCTCTCTCTCTCTCTCTCTCTCTGTGTGTGTGTGTGTGATATTTTCTTTATCCATTTCCTTTTGGTGAATATTTAGGTTTCCATGTCTTGGCTATTGTAAATAATGCAGCGATGAATAAGCATGCTGATGTCTCTTCAAGACAGTGATTTTATTTCCTTTGTATATACACAGAAAAGCGGAATTGCTGGATCATACAGTAGTTCTATACAAGCTAGGCCTTCTTAGTACATTCTGTTAGGATGACTGGATAACCATCTGGAAAGAATTTTGATCCTTATTTCATACCTGAAAAATTTTATTTGGATAAACTCCAAATAAATCAAAGATCTAAATATCTAAAAAATGAAATATACAGAAATTCCTTTATAACCTGGTGATAAATTTGACTACATACAAAATACTGCAAGCAAATTCAAAAGACAAATAAGACATGAGAGGGGGAGAATATTTGCCACATTCATTGCAAATAAAAGGCTAATCTCCATAATAAATACAGAGCTCTCAGAAACAGAGAAGAAAAAAAAGAACAAACATCCAACAGAAATATTAGCAAAATCCATGAACAATCAGTTCATAGAAAAAGCATAGTGCTTGCTTCAGCAGCACATGTACTAAAATTAGAATGAAAAAGGCATATAAATGACCTCGAAGCATATGAAAGAGGATCAACTTCAATCATAATAAGAGATATGCAAATTAATCCATCCTGCGTTACCATTTTTCATCTGTTGATCAACAAACATGCCAAAGTACGACCCTCTGTTAGCGAGGCAGTGAAGCCACAACTCTGATATATTCTGGACAGAGGATGAAATGCGACAATCACTAGGGAGAGGAATTTGGCAATGTCTAACAGAGCTCCACATGGATTTACTTTTTGGCTGAGCAATCTGGCGTCTAGAAACTTATGCTGAGAATACACTTCTACCAACACAAAACAACATATTTACATGATTGTTCATGATGCAATTATTTATAAGAGCAAAATATTGGTAATGACCTAAATGTCCTCCTTTAAAGAACTGATTGAATAAGCTAGGGTCAGATGCATAAAGGAATGCTACCCAGCTACAAAAATTGAAGGCCAAAGACTCTCGTTTCATGTTTGAAATAATGTGAAATATTTTAAAAAATATATTAAGAGAAAAAAGCAAGATAGAACATGTAAATAACATGCTATATTTTGTGTATATTTTAAGATTTTTATTTATTTGAGACAGAGAGAGAGAGAGAACGTGCATGCACAAGGGATGGAGAGGGGCAGAGGGAGAGGGGCAGAGGGAGAGGGAGAAGCAGACTCCCTGCTTGAGCAAGGAAACCAATGTGGGGCTCCATCCCAGGACCCGGAGATCATGACCTGAGCCACAGGCAGATGCTTAACTGACTAAGAGGAAAGATGTTAACTGAAGGGGAAACAAGCAAATAGTTATTTACTTGCTTGTTTTTTTTGTTTTTTTTTTTTAAGGATCATAGGAAGATTAAGTCAGAATGAATAAAACTTGGAATTAAATAAGATCGGGGTATAATGGATAACAATAGAATGGATTATTACTTTCTACACAGTTCTGACTTTTGAATTGTGTAAATGTTTTACATATTCAAAAACAATATTAACTAAAAAAACTTTTTCAGAAGGAATCTAAAGCTGGATAAACACAGATAAATGATGATACTATATATCAAAGTGGTAACATAAGAACACAGAAGAAAAGAAATAACTTACATAATTTGAATGTAGTACTCTGAGCAAACACACTTAGTGAGATATCTATCCTGTGGGCAAAAACTCTGCAGAGAAATCTTGACTTAGCAGTTTTGTTGGTGGTGGTGGTTTTAATCCAACAATTCTGAAATATTTTGAGTATATCATAGAATAGAGCAAATATAAGGGAAATATAGTTATGTTTCAGGGTCTTCACATGGAATAAGGGAGGCATAGACATAGAATTGAAGATAATGAGGAAGAACTCTGTGGTGTTGAACTGATTTGAATTGAAGGTATTAATACGCATTCATGATTTTTTAAAACATATTACTTATCTTTTTCCACTGAGAGGGCTTAGAGGTAATGATGTCCCAGTAGCAACGAGCACCTTTAGTGCCCATATTGTAGTTTCTAAGTATCATTCTGCACTGAAACAAGGATTCCCTAGTAAAATGGCTGCTTAGTTAGGAAAACTACAAGGCGAGCCTGAAGCGCTTGCAGACCCATGGTGACTTGCAAAATTTTCTTGGCTAATAAGTGGTCCAGCTAGAAACTGAACTCAGCATTCCAAAAGCCAAATCTAGCCGTTCTTTGTACTTTACTACGCTGCATTTTGCACCACGAAATTTGCACTCGACTTAACGGAATCTATATTTTGGTGTCACTTTTTAATTACAACCTTGTCACATTGACCATAGTGCTGCCTTTCTCATCTTATTTTCTTCTCTTTTAATATAAGTAAGGCTTCTTAAAAGTCAATCACAAGACTTCCAGAACATCCAGGCTGAGGATCTGAGCTGCTTTCATGTTGTTTCATGTCTATCCTTCAAAATATTGCTCCGGGAGCCCCTGGGTGGCTCAGTCATTTAAGCATCTGTCTTCAGCTCAGGTCATGATCCCAGGATCCTGGGATTGAGCCCAGCATGGGGCTCCTTGCTCAGCCCTCTCCCACTCCCCCTGCTGGTGCTCTTTCTCTGTCAAATAAATAAAAATAAAATCTTAAAAACAAACAAACAAACAAATAAAAACATTGCTCTGAATTCCAGATCCAGGTGAAGGGTCAGGAGCTGACTTTGGGAAACGCAGCCTTCCGCCACATGTCCTCTGGATTGAATGCAATCATTCTTCCTCCACTTAAGTTTACCCTGGTTTTTTTCCTGAGGAAGGACCACATGAGGGAAGAGCCCAGATAGAAAAAGAAGCAAAAGCAGAAGGAAGAGAAGAAAATACATTCTTTTTCCCCCAAAGAATATTGAACCTTTTATAGAAAAGCTGTTAGCATCACAAATTAAAGCGTATTCCTGAATCCAACTGGAAGTGCTCCTTCCTATGCATCACGTGCACCGAATCCAGAAGTCTTTATTCCCCCTTTCCCGCCCGCCCCCCAGCATCCCTCCCCGCCCCCCGCCCCGCTCCCCTCATCTGTAGAAGAAACAGCCATTGTGGGAGGGGGCCCTTTCCTCAGACCGGTTGCTGTGCGGGACATCAAGATTTGTTATCACCACACCATTAATTTCCACACACATCTGCTTGAGGATTTCTTCCTGCCTTTGTGGCACATTCATCTCCATCTAATTCACATTTTATTGCCCTTGTTTGGATGGGAGCAAGCATTATCAAGTACTGTAAACATTTGGGAGCTGTGCTCCGAGGCCAGGAGGCCCCTGCCCCCCCTCCCCGTGGTCTGAGACAGCGCTTACAGCTCTAATTTCCAGTCAGTTGTAATTCAGGGTCCTAAATGGCCCCATTGAAATGGCTCACTCACTTCCAAAACACATCTCACCAGTAGGTCCTAATTCACCGACAGGAGTGCAAACAACGCAGCCTTACTTGGAAGTGGAGTGAGGCAGCCAACTTTCTCTTTGCTTCTTTTGGGTCCCCTGGCTCCCTGAACTGACCAGATCTGCCCTTAAGAAGGGCTGTTCCCATTTCCCAGAGGGCCTGGCGGGGGTCCTGAGAGGCAATTTCCCATCCATGGGGAAGCCCAGAGCAACCTCTACTGAGGTTGTACCCTGCCCTGGAAGGTTCTTCTTCCAGCCAGAGTTTCTAGAAGGAGACAAGCACACAGACCACCCTAAAGGGGAGAAAATGATCTATAGTTGCAGATACATCTCCAAGGATTCTGTTAGAACAGCACCGCATTAAGAAATAGAATTTCATTCCAGACGAATGTCCTTTAATTGCAAAATAGCATGGCAAAGAGGTCTGTCTGCACTACTGGTCTAATTTAGAACACGCCTTCAGCACTGGTGGGGTTGGGGAATGGAGCTCAGCCTTATTTTTGGAATTGTTCTGCAGGGAACTATAAAAGGATCCACACTCACACCTTCTCACCCCCACCAACAATAGCCCCCACCCCCGTCCCCACCCTCAAAGCTCCAACAATAGCCCAGAGCAATAGCCCAACAAACTCTGGTGGCCAGGCCTGTCTTTGATCTTACCACCATCCTTAAGCCGGGCAGGACTCCCCCAGGTTTTTTGGGAGAGGTGACAGAGGTCACAGCTTGGCCAGGGTCACAGGAGCAATAACTCTGAGGTTCGGCCATATTCACGGCTGTGTTGGCAGATCAAAGACCCCAGCATTAGCAGCAGCACATGGTTCCACCTACTGGAAGCTGGAAGGTGGCCCAGAACCTAGAATTTCCGACTCCATGTTGAGTGTTTTTCCGCATGTGAGATACTTCTGAAACAAAGTTTGGCTTGTTAAACAAATGGTGGTTATCTCTGTAATAAATTACTATGTCCTCCTTAAAGCCAGCTCTTAGAAGGATGTGGGGAATAGAATTTTTCCTCTTTTTAAAAAAAATACAAAATTAGTATTGCCGTTTTTACTTCTTCATTTTTAAAATTTGTACCTTTTTTTTAAAAAAAAGATTTTGTTTATTTGAGAGAGAGAGAGAAAGAGCACAAGCAGGAGCAGACTGGCAGAGGGAGAAGCAGACTCCCCGCTGAGCAGGGAGCCCATGGGCTTGATCCCAGGACCCCAGGATCACGACTTGAGCCAAAGGCAGACGCTTAGTTGACTAAGCCCCCCAGGTGCCCCTAATTTGTACCTCTTTTATCCAATATAAATATTTTGAGACAAGTCAGGCTTCTTTGTTTTCTCCACCTTTTCTCTCTCTCTCGTGTTAAAGGCAAGTCAGTTTATTCATTATATGATCTATCCTTCCATGTTATCAGAATATTTACATCCCTCTTTCTTAGGTAAATGGCAGAGTATCATATTTTCTCTCCTCTACTTGCTTTGTTCATTTAATAACACACCCTGGAGATCACAGCCTTGGCCCTAACTCGAGGTGTTCCTCACTCTTCTTGAAAACTGTATGGTACCCCGCCAGTCCCCAGATGGGTCCTCTGCAAAGAAAGCTGCTGTGAGACTACCGCGCATATTTCTTCTTGCCTTTCGTTGCCAGTGTATTTCCAGAATAGGTTCCCGGAAGTAACATTTCTGGCTCAAAAGGCAAACGCATAAGGAATTTAATTAGATAGTCTTAAAGTCAGATTCTACTTCCATAAGCCATACAGGAGAGCGTGCTTCCCCTCAGCCCTGCCCTCAGAGTATAGCACTCACCTTTGGGTGAGTACTGTATGAGTACTATATGAGTACTCACCTTTGGGATCTGGCTAATATGATTAAGTGAGGCTTGACAGCCCTGTAGGTTTTATCGATTTCCCTTTTCCAGCCCCCTCCACGCTTAGAAGCCCTTTATATACTAGAGATGACCCTTTTTCTGTCATTGTGGGTGTTGTCTCCATCTGTCATTTCTCTTCTTGATTTGCCCGGAGTGGTCCTGATCAGGGAAAGATGTTTCTTTAAAAAAATAAAAATGTATAGCATCAAATATATCCTACTCTTACTATATAAACTTCTGGATTTTTAAGTCATAGATGGAAAGATTTGTCCTCTCCCCGGTTTTACAGGACAATTTACCTTCAAAGGGAGGGAGATGCAAGACACAAGGGGCACCAGGGCCAGAGAGTCCAAAGGAGGAAGTGCTGACTGGGAGGAAATGAAGTGAGCTCACAGGTATGGTCAAGGCATGGGACGTCCAACCGGAAGTAGGAGTTGGGGGTGAGCCAGGGCAAGTGGCCAAGAGAGTCCCATGGGGGTCCTGGGGGCGCCAGGTGAAGCTGAGGACCACCTCCCAAGAAAGCACACATATCCTCCATATGGAGCAGCAAATGGCCCCAGACCATGTGAGAGCTGTGCCAGGCTGTTGTCTCTGCCCCTCCCCTCCCCTGTCCAGGAAGTGAAAGAACAAAGCCCAACCCCCACCCTTGAGACACAGGTCACATTTGTGCTAGAGGAAGAGTATTTTGAATCAGATGTACGTCTGAAGTGTTATTTTGAAACTGAACTAAATTTTTATAATGGGAAGTGATCCCCAAATTACAGAATCTTCTCAAGGTGTCATTAATAGAGGTATGACCCAGCTGGAGAAGGGGATTCAATATCACACCAATTAGGGGTAGGGATTGGAAAATTCAGGACCATTTTATATGTGTGTTCTGGTTACACATACTTCACTTTATTTAACTCAGAAAATAAGGTAGATACTCCCACCAAAATTATATAGGGAAGGAAACTGAGGCCCAGTTAGCTTAGGTTGCTTTCTCAGGCTCCCCCTGTTAGTAAAGGTGTAATGAAAATTAATAAGAAACTATTGTGGGTTACAATGTTGATTTCACTCCACCATGTCTCTGCCCAAGGGAGACATGGCCTGGGCTGACACACTAGACTTGGTATGCAGGAAAATTTCACCTCCAATGGTCCTTTTCTGGATAATTATCATCAAATTCAAAACTCCTACAACCCCAGATGGATTATAGAAAAAGGGCTAACGCATATTCATCAGAAACTCCTCCAAAATACAGAACAGGCTTTCACTGGAGATTTGAAAAATCAAAGTGAAATATTTTTTTTCTCCTTTTAAAGAATAAAAGAATGTTAAAATCCTTTCCTTGTGGCTCCACAATACCAAACGTGAGGTTAGAAATGTCTGCCTGAGTTAATTCCTTTGGAAAAATCGATTGCTGATACCTAAGGCAAACACAATATAGGCAGGTACATATCGTCACATCTGGAAACATAATTGGATTAGTCTCTTAATGCCTGGCCACCAGCCATAATTCCCAGTGCTAAAACGATTGCAGTCAGAGCTATAGAACGAATGCCCTAAAACCAAAGAGCTTGTCTTCACTGATCCAAAAAGTTGTCACCTGAGAAGGGAGGAAAAGCACACTCACATAAACTTGTGTATGTAATTCAACTCAGTTTCCTTACAACGCTTCACACTCTGGCAGAGGTTCTGTTAATATCCTCAATATCTGAGTGGACAAGTGTCTTTGGAGTGCCTTTTGGTGCCAAGGGCTGTGCGAAGTATGGAAGAGCAGCCAAAAGAGACAATCTTGCAATAAATTACATTAAGAGCCTTTGAAAGCAAATTGTGGTTAGTTGACAAGACAGAGGTTAAGGGATGAAACCCTTATATGTGAAATAGGGAAGAGTTACCCAGAGTGAGGGATCATAGGCAGGGGTGAGGGGAATGGAATGGACAAGAACTCTGGACAGTTGGGGAGGGCATTGTAGAGGAGTGGGACTTGCAACAGATTCTGGAAGATGCATAGTCATCCCTCTGATATCTGCTTGCTCTTCAATGGTATTCAAGTCTAGCTGGCCACTTGGTCACACAGCTTAGGGGGGTATTTCCCAGCCTGCCTTGCAGCTGAGTATAGCCATGTAACTAAGTTCTGGGAAACAGGAGGGAAACGGAAGGGATGCACCTTTAATAAAGGAGTGGGGCACCTGGTTAAGTGTCAGACTCTTGACCTCAGCCCAGGCCTTGATCTCAGGATCATGAGGTCAAGCCCCACGTTGGGCTCCACACTGAATTTGGAACCTACTTAAACACACACACGAGCACACACACACACACAGAGTAAGAGGAGTATTTCCTTCCTCCTTTCTCCTTACTGCTGGCTCAGATTCGCATGTGAGGGCAAGAGCTGAAGAAACCACCTTGGACCCAGAGGTAAGAGCTGTATTTTGAAGATGACAGAGCCACCCAAAGAACTCTGGACCAGCTCCCTCCTGACAAATATGTGCAAAAGAAATAAATTTTAAACTTGTCTAAGACACCATATGCCCATGTTTTGGGACATCACTTTATTTTGGGATATGGCCAGTTAGACTATCCTAATTAATACACGTGCTTAGGGAGGAGATTCATTAATAACAAAAGGACCTTGCTTTAGGTCAGAGTCTAGTAGAGGTGGTAGAACTGTGAGCAAATAATCACAAGAAAATTGAAATATGCTACAACAGAGCCTTTATGTGTCTGCATGGACCCACAGTGTCTGCACAGATCCACTGCAGGCCTGGGTTACATTCTCTACTCAAGGAACCTAGATAGACACCAAGGCTCCACGTAGCCCAGTCTCATTTCAGCAATATATTCAAAGAACGCTTTGAGTACAATATATTATATTGAACTATATTAAAACTAATTTCCGGTTTTCCTCGCTTCCTTCACGAAATACCAAAAGAGTTTGATTTATTTCGTACAGCACCAACTTTATTCATTTCCTTCCTTCTATAGTTCTTCCGCCTCCTGTAACCATTCCACCGCCTCTTACTCCCCAAGTTTTTAACTCTAATTTTCTGACCCTAGCTTTCTTGGAAACCATGACTGAGTGTCCTCTTCTCTCTCGTTTCTTCTTCCGTTCTGGGTCATTCTGCCTGTGGGAGGTACTGACCATTCCTTGACTCCTACTGGATGGGGCAGCTTCAGGATAGTAAGAAGATCTGAAAGAGTCCTGGGTAGTTTCTTGTAGGCAACATTCTCTCCTTTTTAGCACTCACTCTTACAATGGTTTTGTATTTGCAACCTAAAGGAAAGTCACCATGTATGGAAGCCTTTTCAGGCTGACAATTAAAATCTTGTTATTGTGTACTGGAAAGAGAACACTTTCAGAGGACAGGGGTTCAGAGCAATTTGGTGACTAGAGTTTATGTTAGGAATTCAGTTGTCTAAGCCACAAGGACTTTGCTGATGGTCTTGGCCTAAATGGCCCTCTGTACTTCAGTCTGTCCCACTTGATGGGTCATCACTGTTGGACATGTCTGTCAACCAATTGCCCAATCGTTAAAATGACTGTCAAGGAAATTTAATACTCTGGTTGGCCAAAATCAAACATCATCTCTTTAGTCACATTGAAAAATAGCCTGTCTCGATTACTTCTTATGCTATACTGCCTTACAAAGGCATTCATAATAATACAGAGCAATGAAAGAGCTGATTGCCACTTAGTGACTTAATTCTTTTAAAACAAATCAGACACACACACACACACACACACACACACGTACACTGAAGAAGAAAAAAAAGACTGGAACCAAAATAATGTGTTTTTTCCCTGATGATAGATGATTTTTTATTGCCTTCTCCTTGCTTATATAATTGTCTCATTTTTGTACAATGAATTTTTTTTTCCTAACTAATGGTATTATCCCATGACATTATCCCAACTTTTGTTCAATTTTGCTTTGAAAGAGGAGGAGAATTTAGGTCCACAGATGGATCTCTGTGAGGGTTCACTAAACTTTGTAGTGGACATCAGAGGGAGAAGATGCTCTGAGAACTGGTAAGTAAGGATTTAGGGGACTTGTACTAATATTGGCTCAGGGCCTAAAATGCAAACATTTACCATTGCTTTGTGGATTCTTTTTCTGGGTATATAGTCATTCTTCTCATATGAAGTTAAGTCTTTATAAGGAAAAACTGCATTAAGATAATCATGAAGATTTCAAGTGATCATCTGTGTGGGCTGTTTATTTTCTCACCTGAAGTGATAATTGCCTCTTTGTGACATCATAATTGCTTGCTGGAGACTTGATTATCATGTCACCAACAGAGGATTAAGCCTTCAGGTAAGGAGGAAGTTGCAGGAGCAGATGAGCCCCCAGGAAACCAGGATTCAATTTTCATGCAAATGTCAAAGTTAATAAAGGCAAAACAGGAAAGGTTGACAATTTCACTTTCTTAGTGTATCTGCTATCCTCACCAAATGGGTTCACGATATTTTTTATGAGCTGCAAGCTGGCTTTTAATTTCCGCCAACCTAAAACCAACATGCTTTCCAATTAGTAATTCAGTGATAGGACATACATGCACCATATTTTTTTTTTCCAATGCAGGGGAGTAGAGGTGAGGGTAGGTGAAGGATAGTCTAGTGCTGAATCAGGGTGGGGAGGGGAGAGGCAGATGGTGGGAAGCATATTTGAGAAAGCCATGAATCCTTAAGTCTAATATTCAGTGTTTAAAGTTAAACTATAACAAGTTACACTTAATTCAGCTGCTGTGTTTTCTAGATATAAAGAGAACTTTAAACATTTTCCTGCTGAAAGCAATTTTACTAATTTTGTTGATTCTTTTTCTCTTATGAAGTGCACCATCCATTTCCTTCCTCCTTAGTGTTTGTATATTGTTAAAATCATTGCATATAAAACCTCAAATAATGAGAAGGCTCAGGGTTTAGGCTGTGGATGCTAGTTAACCAAATATGCTGCTTAACTGAAGATTAAAATAGGAAAACTCTTGTTTTCACCCTGAGTGGCGAAAATGGTTTTACTAGTGAAGTTTCTGGATACGTCAGTTCCAGTTAATTGACATTTTATTATATCTGTCCTTTAGATTAGCTCTAAGACGTTGTTTTCCACTTAAAAGGTCAGACCGTAACAACTGCAGGAAAGGCATGTGGATTTTAAGTATCATCTCATGTGGAAGGAGCAGCTCAAATGACACTAGGGTTTGCCATTCAATTGTGAGAGCGTAGGTTTCCTGTTAATAGCAATTTTCCCCCCTCAATCCTTTGAGCTGTTTCAGAAGCTAATTTCCCTTTTGCCCTTCTTATGACCCTAAGTCAGACCAGGCAACTCTAAGTCTCAGTGGCTTAGCACTTAAAGCTATTTCTTGCCTACTCGAAGTCCTTTGCTGTCCAAGGACAGCTGTTGTCTATGAGAGACTTAGGGATCAAGACCACTGAACCTAGAGCTCCGCCATCTTCACCAAGCCCCACCCTCACCTCCGAAGGGGAGGTAGGATGTGCAACAATAACACGCAGGCTTCTCGCTGCCGTGGCTGAGAATCCATCTACTCATACTTTTGTGCATAAACCTTTGGCCAGATCTAGACACACGGCCCCTCCCAACTACAAGGGGCTGGGGATGTTTTTATGTGTTCCCATCAAGGAAGGATATAAAAACAGATGCTCTTTCCCAGTCTCTTTAAAACCTGCGAGAAGCCAAGTAAATGCCTTTTGTGGAGAAGATCTGGGATCTTGAGACCTGGAACGATCTACAGAACGAAGGTGCAGGTATGGTCTTCAGATAACCTGTATGGAGTCCTATATGCACATCCCAAATCTGTGAAACCAGAATCCCTGAAACAGGAGCCCAGGAATCTGTATTTTTAACAGCCTCAGCAGGAGGTGCCTGAGTGGCTCAGTCAGTTAAGGGTCTACCTTTGGTTCAGGTCATGCTCTCAGGGTCCTGGGATCGAGCCCACTGGCTCCCTGCTCAGTCTGCTTCTCCCTCTGCTTCTCCCTCTGTCCCTCTCCCCACTTGTGTTTTTTCTCTCCCTCTCTCAAATAAATAAATAAAATCTTTGAAAAAATTAAAAAACAGCCTCTGCAAGTAAGTCTTCTGCACATTACACTTTAAAAAACACTACACACATATATATTCAGAGTCCCCCCTGAAAAAAAAGGAACTGAGAAGGTTCCACTGCCAAAAAGTTTAAAAACACTGATTTCTGTATTGTCCACTTGTTTATTCACAAAACACTGTGACATGAAAAAAAAAACCCAAAAAAAACCAAAACCACTGTGACATGTAAAAGACCCTGACCAAGAGCCTTTGGAGGGATTTCCAGCTATGGTGCCATGAAGATATTGGCAATTCCCCTCTGGAAAAAACACACATAAAACTAAAAGAATTGTCTGAAACAACAATCTCAGGGGAGTGAAACTCAAACAAAAGCAGACAACAAATTTAGAAACATTCTAGAAATCAGAGAGGGAGACAAACCATGAGAGACTCTTGACTCTGGGAAACAAACCAAGGGTTGCTTGGTTTGGGAGATGGGGAGGGGAGATGGGTAGGGGGATGGGGTAAGTAGGGGATGAGCATTAAGGAAGGCACGTGATGTGATGAGCACTGTGTGTTAGAGGCAACTGATGAATCACTGAACATTACATCAAAAACTAATGTTGTATTATTACATGTTTGCTGATCGAATTTAAATTTTAAAAAATAAAAGAAGAAACATTCTTGAAAAAAGTGCTGGAGCTTTGAGTAAGAGTCTGTGGCTTGGTTGACTGGGGCAGCTTCTATACTCCATCACCCGTGGCTCGGTTGGCAAGGATGATGGATAGACCAGTGTAGGACTGGCTGAAAAACAACAGCTTTGTTGACTGTTCACCCTTGGGGTGGGAGGCTGGAGTGGAAATCCCCTATGATTTTGTTGGCCAAAAAAGTAGTGAACTCAACTGGGAATGCAAAAAGTGACAAAGATTGTCCTTGACCAACATTAGTCAGCTTCCTCTGAGCTCTTTTCTCAACGAGGCTTCACACTTGGGTGTTGTCCTCAAGCCTGCATAGCCCAATTTTAGCAAAAGTCCTGCTAAGTCAGTGTAGTGAGACTTCCTCGCTCTCAATATCTGATCAAAATTCCTCATCCCCTACCATCCTTCCTAGAGTTATCTGAGCACTCTGGCCTGCCTTCAGAAAGAATTCTGTTAGATCTGTTTAGTAAAAATTGCCCCCTAACCCTGGTATCTCCTCAGTAATTTTCCATTCACTGATCCACATCACCGGCTCCTTGGCTATAAATCTCCACTCATCCTTGCTGTGTTTGAAATTGGACGTTTCATTTCCCCTATTGTAATAGTTCCTGAATAAAATCTATTTGTACCACTTTGACTACTGTCCAGGTCTGGTTTCTTTAACAAAGAAAAACCCGCAGCTTCAAAAGCCTGAGACTGAGGACCCTGTTAAGTCAAGCAATGGGCTAACTAGAAGTTCAATAAGATAATTCTAGAAAGGAGAGAGCCCTAAAAAGACTCAGATAAGCCCTTTCCATATCCCATATCTCACCCATATCTCTGGACTAGAAAACTATTCAGCTTGAGAAGACCCATGGACCTGACATGAAATGAAAGTCCAGAAGGACCTGAGATAGTGTTCTCTGACCCATACACTGGTCGCTTGACAGAGGATGTAAGCCTGACAGACTCGAGGTGTTTGAGCACTGCCTAAAGCATTGGTTAACCAGAGAGCTTACACAGACACAGGGGAAGCCCTTAGAAAAGGCAGGCGAAAAAATAGAAGAACAAAAAACTTTAGAGACATCTACCATGTACCACAGGGGAGACAGATACCAGGGTTTAAGTCTAGGCAACAATGAACGATAACCCCAAGAAAAAATAAAATGGGATCTAGAATTGCTACACAATATTATCCAAAATGTTCAGTTTCAGTTAATAAATTTACTAGACTGAAAAGAAAATAGGAAAGTATGACTCATATTCAGGAAAAAAGGGCAATATAAAGTGACTCTGAATGGGCCCAGAATTTGGGTTTAGCAGACAAAGATTTCAAAGCACCTATTATAAATACATTTAAAGGATTTAAAGGAAAATGGACCAATGACTCCACAGAAATTATTTTAAAAAATGAATTAAAACTTAATTCAAGGGGCACCTGGGTGGCTCAGTGGGTTAAAGCCTCTGCATTCGGCTCAGGTCATGGTCCTGGGGTCCTGGAATTGAGCCTGGCATTGGGCGCTCTGCTCGGTGGGGAGCCTCTTTCCTCCTCTCTCTCTCTGCTTGCCTCTCTGCTTACTTGTGATCTCTGTCTGTCAAATAAATAAATAAATAAAATCTTAAAAAAAAAACTTAATTCAAAAGCTGGAAAAAATAAAATGAAAAAAATCACTAGATGGGCTCAATAGCAGATTTCAGATTGGAGAAAGGTGAGTGAATGCAGAGAATGATCAATGGAACACAGAGAAAAAAAAATTGAAGACAAATGAACCTCAGCAATCTGTAAGTCAAAATCAAGAGAAGAGAGAGAAAATTTTTATTTGAAAAAACAATTGCTACAATCTTCTCATATTAAATTAAAAACATTAATCTGGAGGTTCAAGATGCTAAACAACCCTCAGGTAAGAAAAACACAAAGAAATTTCTACTGAGACTCAGTCATTCAGTTGTAAGCAAGAGAAAAAGAAATTTTGAAAGCACAAGAAAACAACTCCTCAAAAATAGTGCACCATCAAAAAGATTAATTTCTGCTCAACAGCAGCAACGTGGGTCAGAAGTCTTGGAATTGTATATCCAGAGTGCTAAAAGTGACCTGCCAACTATATGCAGTGCAATTCTTCTTCAAAAATGAAGGCGAGGGGCACCTGGGTGGCTCAGTCGGTTAAATGTCTACTTTTGGCTCAGGTCATGATCTCCAGGTCCTGGTGATCTAGCATCATACTCAGTAGTTAAAGGCACACTTTTTTCCTAAGATTGAGAATAAGGCAAAGGGACGTTCACCCTCACCAATTCTAGTCAACGTTGTACTAGAATTTCAGGACACAGCAATTAGGCAAGAAAAAGAAATGAACATATCCAGATTGGAAATGAAGAAGTAAAACTATCTTTATTTTCAGATGACATATTCTTGTATATATAAATTTTAAAAGACATGTCTAATAAACTAATAGAACTAATAAATGAGTTCAACCACGTGGAGAATACAAGTTCAACACACAAAAACTAATTGTAGTTCGATGTTTTAGGAATTAACAATCCAAAAATAAAATTAGCAATTCAAGCTACAATAACATCAAAAGAATAAAACAGTTAGGAATAAATTTAAATAAAAATAGCAAACTTTGTTCATTGCAAATTACAAAACATTGCAGAAAAAGATTAAGTTTTGAATAAACAGAAGGACATCCCATGTTCATCGATTGGAAGATTTAATATTGGTTAAGATAGCTGTACTACCTGTATTGATCTACAGATTCAATGCACTATCAAAATCCTAGCTGTCTTTTTTACAGAAATTGGCAAGCCATCTTAAAATTCTTTATAGTAATTCAAAAGACCCTTTACAACCAAAACAATCTTAAAAAAGAAGAAAAGAATTAGAGGACTCAATGATTATGAAAACTACTACAAAACTATGATAGTCAATCCTGAATTATACTGGCAGATGTATAGAGCCATGTAATAGAGTTAGGAGTCCAGAAAGGAACCAGGTATTGACTTTCAACAGGTGTGCCAAGACAATCCGATAAGAACAACATAGTGTATTCAACAAATGGTACAAGGACAACTGCATATCTACATACAAACAAATGGAATTGGACCTCCTCCTCATGTCAAACACAAAAATGGATCATTAACCTAAAGGTAAAAGCTAAAACTATAAATCTCTCAGAAGAAAATACAGGAGCAAATCTCCCTGATCACGTGTTAAGCAGAACCTTCTTAGATATGGCAGCAAGAGGATGAGTGACAAAAGAAAAAAATAGATAAATTAGAGTTTCTCAAAATTTAAAACTTCTGTGCTTCAATGAGTACCATTTAAAAAAAAGTGCAAAGACAAAACACAGAAAAGGAGAAAAATAGAAACTACAATAGAAACAATAGAAAAAAAGAAAAAAGAATACAACTTTAAAAAATGAACAAAGATTCTGAATGGATGTTTCTTCAAAGAAGATACAAAGAGTGAAAACAACAAAACAGAAGTATCATCAACTAAAATGTGGTACATCCACACAGTGAAATATTATTCAGCAATGAAAAGGGGAAAAGGATCGACACATGCTACAACATGAATGAAATTTTCAAATTTCATGTTTTCAACATTATACTAAGTGAAAGAAGCCAGTCACAAGAGAGCATATATGGTCTCATTGAATTTATATGAAATCCAGATTAGGCAAGTCCATGGAAACAGAAAACAGGTTAGTCATTGCCTAGGGCTGGGTGGGGAAAAACTGGGGTGAAATGGGGATTGACTTCTAATGGGCACACAGTTTCTTTTGGCGATGATGATTCTACTTACACAACTGTATGAATATACTCAAACTACTAAATTGTCAAAAAAGGAAAGCCAAAGTGAAGGTAAAGATGTAGTATATGTTTCACATTGTAGCTGGTGTTGTAGGGTCCAACTATAGAGCTTCTAGTGTGTCTGCATACTGGGCTAGGCAATGCAGATAAAAAGACAAGCTTAGGGGCTCCTGGCTGGCTCAGTGGGTTAAAGCCTCTGCCTTCAGCTCAGGTCATGATCCCAGGGTCCTGGGATCGAGCCCCACATCTGGCTCTCTGCTCTGCGGGGAGCCTGCTTTATCCTCTCTCTCTGCCTGCCTCTTTGGCTACTTGTGATCTCTGGCTGTCAAATAAATAAATAAAATCTAAAAAGAAAAAAAAAGAGAGAGACGAGCTTACCCCTTGCAGAGCCCAGGACAGCGCTTAGCATACATCAGACAGTCAAATGTTCGCTCAACATTGACAAGGCTCAAAGTCAAGAATTTAAAACCCAGAACAAATTCCATGTTTTCCTGGTGCTTTGTTCCGTCTCTCTCTGTCCACTGACTTGGAAGACATTTCAGATCTTTCTGACCTCTATAGTTTGCTGCATGAGCTGTATGAAGGTTTCCAGGTGCTAGAATGCCACATACCAGAGGTAACCTGTAATAAGCTAGACCTTTGGGTCCAGGTGTAGAGGATTAGTTCCATGCCCTCAGGGAGGATTTTGGCTTCATGAAGTTGGGTCGATTTATATATTTTCCAGATTGCATTGACTGTAAATTTCTATCCTCTTGTAGCAGATTCCCATTATTCTCTGAAAGTGGCTAATATATTACTAAAGCTGGTGCCATCCTTTACATGTCCCATAAATGTGCCTTCCTGCTTGACAGCTCACCAGGCCATACTGAAGGCACAGCGGCTTGCAAACATACCATAGCACCTCGTGTCCCAGTGGGCTGGTGGCCACAGCTGGGTCCAAACCATCGGTCTTGTCTCCATCAGTTGGTCTTTCCCATGTTAATCTGGGAGATGATTCCCTCTGATCTGCTCCTTCTTTCCCTGACTGCTCTCCCTTCTCCTTTCCAGGAACCCTAGCTAAGTCTACAACAAAAACTCCTGTACCCTTCTTTAGGAAAGGGGGGTGTCTCTCTTTAGCCTTCTTTCCATGTCCCCAGACAAAGACTCACACAGTACTTTCTATAGAATGGACACTGACAAAATAACTTTCGGTACAATCCACCACTATCAGCCAGAGACTAGCTGGGACTCTCAAAACAAACAAACAAACAAAAATTTTTTCCTGCAATCTCCTTCTGGTAGAAGAGAGCAGGTTTAATAACCAAAAGGGTTGTGCCAGGAATTAAAAAAAAAAAAGGATGTAAGAACCTCCGGAATGTGTCCAGGACAGTGTTATAGACAGAGATGATGATCTTCACCTTTATGGTTTAATTTGGACAGGAGTGGATGCTTGCCATATTCTCCTGAAATTGAACCTCTGGAGATCCACTTCTCAGTTCAACGCTTACCCTACTGTGAACATGAAAATTCTTGGAAGATATGTAATACATTAAAGTCACATATATTTTTAATATTGTACTATGAACAAACTGACTGCTTCTCTCATGTGATGGCTCATGACCTATGAGGACTTATTCTTGAAGGAGACACCAAGGGACGGGCTCACAAGTTGATTAGGAGGATGCTGGCAGGTGGGGCCAGGCAGCACAGTGAGTGTGTCATGCACGTCGATGCGACCGGAAGAGCCAGCCATGTGTCCGAGGACATGAGATGCCTCTCAGAAGAGAAGGCAAAAGTAATAGATCAAAGGGATGAAAAGATGCTGTGAGGAAAGAAGAGGTGCACGCACGCCAGGATACACGTAGGGATGCCCAAGCCCGCTGGAGCACAAGTTCTCCACCAGAATATTCCATTTCAAACCTAATATGGCCGCCAAGCTACTGCTGAAGTGTCTCATCCTAGCTCACCACAGTCCCCAGTCACTCTGGGCAGTTGCTGCCCCCAAAAACCTCGAACTTCCTTGAACTCTGTCTGAAGAGTATCTTCCACATCTCCAGCCCTCTCTCTGGGCTGGTACCCTCTTATATTTCAGAAATTCATTCCTGACTCCTCCCTCTGACTGACAGGTGACCCTTGTGCCCACCGCACCCCGGTGTCTGGCTCTTTGAACCTCGGCTGACTGCCCTGTGCTTCCCCTTTGAACTCTCTCTGTCTTCCACATTACACCACAAAGGCCTGGAGAAGAGGGTGAAGTTAATCATCTTTACATTCTGGTGCCAAGCATGGAAAAGACCCTCAAAAAACAAATAATAATAACAAAAACAAATTTTGAGCAAATGAATTGAATAGCTTACCCTATTTTTTTTTAAGTGCAGCAGTGAATGAGTCTTTATTTCTCTGAGAAAATAAACCATGGAATTTGGGGAAAGAAGTATTTTCTCCTCAAATATTTTGAGTGGTGACTTTTAGTTTTGTTTAGATAAAATAAACAGAGATGAAGCTGACAAAAAAATATTATTTTCCAAGGGCTTTGTCACGACTGGGCTCCTTTGATGGAGAGAGAACTGTTTCTGAACATCAGGGGTGTCTCACACTGGTGTAAAATACCACACTACCCTTAGGAGTACTTGATCAGATCAAGAAGAAGAATAGAAATGTGTTTCAGAGTGAGTGGGAATAGAGGGCTAGCTTCAATCTAGGAACATACAAAGCAACTGGGGGGAACAAGACAATGAAATGAATTCAAGGGCGCCTGGGTGGCTCAGATGGTTAAGCCTCTGCTTTCGGCTCAGGTCATGATCCCAGAGTCCTGGGATCGAGTCCCGAATCAGGCTCCCTGCTCAATGGGGAGCCTGCTTCGTCCTCTCCCTCTGCTGCTCCCCCTGCTTGTGCTCTCTCTCTTTCTCTGTCAAATAAATAAAATCTTTAAAGAAAAAAAAAGATGCATTCAACATGTGTGAAGTGACCAAACTGAGTGGCCTGGGAGAAAGGTGAAGGGAGATCTCAACAAGGAAAGCCCGAGCCCAGGGCAGGACCGCATTGCTCACGGAGGACCCAGCCACAGCCAGGAAACTTAACATGCTCACTTACAAATGCCATCCTCCGGTGATGGGGAGAGAGCAGGGTGGGCACAGAGGTGAGGGCAAGGACGTGAGAATGCTGAGCCAAGGGCAGCAGGAAGGCAGGAGAGGGAGGGGTGAAAACCAGCCTACCTGACAGATGGAGGGCCCGGGAGGGATTGTATTTTCTGCTCTAATGGACCTTGGAAATGAGACATTCCCGCCCTCCCACACTCTCCTGGAGAGTTCAAAGCCTCTGTACACAGGAGTTCTCAATTTCCAAGGCACTCAAGTGAGGCAAAATATATCTTTCCCACCTGTAGTTTCACTGACAAATTATTTACGAAGCTAAAAAGACATTTTGCTGGCCCTTTGAAGAGGTTCCTTTTGTTCTTTGCCATGTGACTAAAAAGCAAAAGCCAACCCAAGTTGCAGAAATAACTCTGCAACATAACACGTGGGTCAGATAATTCTCGTGAATTCTATCACGTGGGCCCTTTCCATGAAAGTGTTCTTGACTAACAGGTACGGGTGAGTTATGGTGTTGGGACTTCATCTGGCAACACCAGACATCATAAAGGACAGAAGCTGAGTTCCTCTTAGGTCTTTCCTGTGAGGGAGGGCAAGGGTCACCCAACTTGGATCCATGGACCCTTGAGAAGGTGAGGCCATTTGCCGGGCCCAGGTTCTCCTTGGCAAAAGAGTAAGTCCCTGCCTTTTAGACCAGTCTTCTCTATAGGGGTCCTCTGCCCAGTCACATCTGAGAAAATCAAACCAAACTCTAAAAGACAAGGGCTCTAATAGAGTACAGGATTTCCAAATCTCCAAGGCTAACATCCTACCAAGCATCATGACTAGTTTGTACTTTTTTGTGTGTGATTTTAAACCTTTTTTTAACTTTTATAAGCTTGTGAATATTTTTTTCTATAAGTGGGTTAAAATAATATAAAAGCAAATATAAATAATAAGCACATAAACTGGAAAAAAATAATTTTGGCTCAGGGATTCTAATAACATAAAATTTTAATTAAGCATAAACTGACTTCTTAGAACTCTAAATTGGCTAGCATATTTAACATCCCAATATGTACTTATAATCATGTGTTATTGATATTAATTTGTCCTCATCTTTATCTACAATGTATATACTGGCTGAATTTCTATAACCCTTCATTTTGGAAACCCTGGATTTACTGATAAATTTACTTCTAGTGTCTTTTTCCTTTCAAATATTGCAGCTTATACATGTATTTAAAAATTGCTTATACATGCCTATCCATGCTAATTTATTTACGCATTTATTTTTTTAAAGATTTTTTTTATTTATTTGACAGAGACAGCGAGAGAGGGAGCACAAGCTAGAGGAGTGGGAGAGGGAGAAGTAGGCTTCCTGCTGAGCAGAGAACCTATGTGGGGTTCGATCCCAGGACCCTGGGATCATAACCTGAGCTGAAGGGAGATGCTTAAGGACTGAGCCACCCAGGCACCCCTTATCCCATTATACAAGCTTATTTTGGAAAAACAGCTCATCTGTACATCCCAGGGAGAAATCTGATGGAGACAGCCAAGTTTGGTAGTGTGCACCACTGCGATGCAGCTCTGACACTAACTGACCGAAGTTAGCACAGACCACACAGATTTAAGAACACAGTCCCCAGGAATACCTCCATTACTTCAGGCACCAGCCACGAGTTCCAGAGTTCTCAGGCCACCCACGCTTCTGCCCAACTGGGCACAAATTCAGAGGGTTCTCATGATCCTCTCAGGTTTGATAATTCACTAGAACGACTCACAGAACTCGGGACGGCACTCTAGCTAGAGTTCAGTTTATTTCAAAGGACATAAGTCGGGGCAGCCAAAAGAAGAGACCCAAAGGTGAGGTCTGGAAGGATGCCAGATGTAGAGCTACCCTGTCCTCGCCTCGTGGAGTCAAGGTACACTAGTCTCCCGGCGTGTCCATGTGTCGCTACCCACCAGCGAGTTTAATGGAGCTTCAGTGTCCAGAGTTTTTTTTCTGGTTTCACTATGACGACCTGATTGATTAAATCATTGATTACATGACTGAACTCAATCTCCAGCCCTTCTCCCCTTCCAGGAGGTGGGGCTGATATTACCTGGTTCAAAGCCCTAAACCTCTGACCACCTGGTTCCTGTTTCAGGCATGACCAACCTTTTGTTCTGAGTCATCTTAGAAGGAACTCAGGTGTGGACCCTGGCGCCCACCACCAAGAACAAAAATACTGTTATGACTTCGAAAATTCTAAGGGCCTAGAAGCTTCCTCCTAGGGACAGAGACCAGACAAATTCTTTATTATACAATGAGGAGAACTGCCTTAGACAGCAAGAAACCTGACTTCTAAGCCCTACTTCTATCCTCACCAGTACCTAAACCTGAATAAATGCTGAAATTTACCTAATGGACGATTTAGCTTCTGGATCTAAATTAGGTGGTTTAGGAAACAACTTGTCACAATAGCGGAGGCACATGGCCCATCATTTGTTTACACAATTCATCCATTTATCCACTTACTCAGTTGGCACATACATACACACTTATTTAGTTCCAGGCCTGTTTAAACTGTCACCGAGCGTGGTCTACAATTGAGTTTGGTGGGTTGGTGTTCCCCAGGAATGAATACTTCTGAACCTGGAAAAAAAAAAGTATTCCTGTAATATTAGAAGTAAGTTAGGGGCAGGGGAGGGGTGGGGTAGGGTGGCTAATGTTATCAAATGCCCTCAATCTGGGCAGGGAACAGGGAAGGAGTGACTGCCATTGGGTGCCTATCTTCAGGTCAGTCCACAGGACAGATGTTCTAACAGATGAGTGTGGCAAAGAGGCTGAGCACCCACATGACTGGGGGTGTGACAGAGCCAGTGAGTGAGGGGCTGGGACTGAACCAGACTTCCTGACCCCAAAGCCCACCTCCTCTCCTTCCAATAGGTCGTACCTACCATCGCTCTCACTTAGGATTGTTCCCAAGCAGTCTCTTTCCTGAAGTTTGGCTTCAGGATGTTGGGAGAATTGAAGGACACCACCTCTTTTAAGGGAAAAGATTTCTGTTGAATTGTGAGCAACAGTTGGTTCACCTTAGTGGAAAAATGATACCCAGCTACCCCTAACAACTGTTTTCTCTCTCAGTCAGAACCATGAGTATTCCTTGGACTGTTTTTTTCTTTTTCCATTGAAAAAAGACCTGAGTGTCTTTTCTCCATGCCTCCACTTCCCCCTTTACGCCTCCACTTTGATAAGCAGCCCACAGTATTAGTTATCACTGCTATATATCAGATTACCCCCCAGAACTGAGCAGCTGAAGACAACAAACACATCACCACACACAGCTGGAGACATCAGTAATTTGGGAATGTCATTCTTGGGAAGTTCTGTATGGCAACCTCTCGTGGAGTCCCAGTCAAGTTCTGGACTGGGGCTACAGTCATCTGAAGGCTTGAGTGGGGCTGGATGACTCACTTATAAACTCCCTTAGGTAAATGCTGGTGAAATGCCTCAGATCCTCGCCATATAAACCTCCCCAGATGGCTGCTCACAACAGCAAAGGCAGCTGGCTTCCCCCAGAGAGAATGAATGATGAGACAGAGGATGGGTACAATGAAATCAGAAGCTTCAATATGTTTTATAGCCAGGTCTCAGAAGTAACATACCAGAATCTTTGCTTGTATTTTCCTGGTAATACAAACTGACCCTGGTAGTGTGAGAGGGAATTGCCAGGAGGCAGAAATCATTGGGGGTATCTTAGGAATTGGGTACCTCAGTCCCCTTCTGATCACCAATGATTCCTGTCCCTCTCACGTGTTAAATGCACTCACCTCCTCCAAAGAGTCCCCTTCCCCACCTCACCTCTTACCCCCATTATAGCATCAGCTCAGGGTCCAGAATCTCACCATCGAAATCAGGTTCAGGAGCAGAAGAAGCCCATGACATAAAAAAGACAAGTTATGCAGCCAACATTGGTGGAGACAGGCAGAGGATAGATTTTTAGACATTTCTGTGTCCAAAAGGAAAAAAAAAATGGGAGTCTAAAGAAGCCCCTGATCCATAGTGATTCCGAAATCTTGTTGAGCAAATGCTGGCAGTTCCTGGATTAGGACTTAGTCCTACCCCTGCCCAGAAATAGCTCCATGGATCTCGGTTCTGCTTTCTGGGCTCTACGCTCAACCCTCTGAGTTACTTTTGTTTTTCATGACAGGTAATGCATGACACTTAATATGAACAGTTTTCTCAACTTCCTCTGCTTCTGGAAGTTGGGGGGTTCAGAGGCTTCTTTTTATTTTGAATCTTCTTTCATTTTGAACTGCCTGTGTCAGTCCAAGCTGGAGTTGTTTCCAGGTATATAATTCCCCTTATAACATTGTGGGTCTTGTGTGAATCTTATTGGGGTTTATATGAAAACCATACCTATACTTCTCTTCAATATAAGTCCTTCTCCACCTGGGATTTCCGCTGCGAAGTAGTCCTTGTAAGTTTCTTTAAAACCCTATTGTATGATTGAGAGTCCATGAAGCACACCCTTAAAATTTTAGAGGGCCATTTTTTCTGATCGAACGGTACCCTAAGGTACCACCTTTGATATTTCTGAGGTCTTTACAAAGGATTTTATAGTCACATACTGTTTCCACTTCTGGAATATGCTTTTTTGAGAGGGTCCTGTATTTGATCTTTGCTCAGAGGCCATTTCGTAATTTCAGCATCAATTGCCATCCAGAGAGGCTAGAAATCTTCAAAAACAGGAAACTTTGGCTCCTTTTACCTCAATGCATCACTCTCTTCTTTCATATTTTACCATAAGCAGCAAGAAGAAAGCAGGTGGCACCTTCAATCTTCCTTTGTTACACCACCTGGTTCACTAAATACATTTTCTACTGCCTACATAGCACAGGCAGCAGTGTTGCGAAATACTATCACTGTGTAACGAAGATCTCCTTTCCTCCAGCATTCAGCAAGGTTCTCCTCCCTTCCCTTTAAGCCTCACCAGCAGCCTCCTTAAACTCAGATTCTCCTAACATTTTGGTCAAGGCAGCTTAGGCTTTCCTCGCTGTTCTCTGTAAAATCCCACTGCCACTAACTCTCATATTTTGGTTATTTGTTATGGAAACATTCTCCTTCCAGTTACCAAAATCTAATTAGGTATCTACTTTTGTGTAGGAACAAAATAACTATCAAAACATGGTAGCTGGGGGGCACCTGGCTGGCTCAGATGGTTAAACATCTGCCTTTGGCTCAGGTCATGATCCCAAGGTCCTGGGATCAAGCCCCACATCAGGCTCCCTGGTCAGCAGGGAGCCTGCTTCTCCCTCTCCTTCTGCTATTCCCCCTGCTTGTGCTCTCTCACTCTCTCTGTCAAATAAATAAATTTTAAAAATCTAAAACAAAACAAAACAAAACAAAAACATGGTAGCTGAAGATAGCAAATATTTATTATGTGACGAGGTTCCTGAGAGTCAGGAATCTGGAAGCAGCCCAGTGGAGTGGTGGTGAGTGAGGATCTCTGATCAGGTTGCAGGCAAGACACCAGCTGGGGCTGCAGTCATCTGAATGCTTGAATGGGGCTGGGGGATCATGTGCCCATTGACGGGAGACTTTGATTCCTCACCCGAGGGCTGCTCATGACCTGGTAGTTTACTTTCTATGGAGAGAGAGGGAGTGACCAAGACAGAAGCTAAAGTGTCCTATATAACCCCATCTTAGTAGTGACCTACCATTGCTTCCACCATATTCTAGTGGTCACAGGGATCAATCCTGTACAATATGGGAGGCAATCACACAAGGACACTACAGGAGGCAGAGGTCATAGCGGGTTGGGTGACAATCCTGCTAATTGTTGACATCTGCTTTTCCTGGCCATCCATTGCAGCAGACCCTGAGCAGTTTTTCAGTCTGCTTAAAGTTATTACCATCAAGGAGCTGGGCCACTTCCTCTTGGGAACACTGTATGCATAAACTTAATGTAACAATTCAGTGGTTAAACGTAGCCATAAACTCTTTCCTCCAGCTTAGTGGATGTGAGTAATTCTCTCTGAGGCATTTACAGAAGAAGAGAATTTAGATCAATAGCCATGTTTTCCCATAACAGAAGTACATTCCAACCCTACAGTCTGACTTATGCTTTTGAATTCGATTTGGTGTTGACTTGCTATTGGGAGGAAACACAGTGACAGCTGTACCATGGCATGAACTTTTCATTTTGAATATAAAAGTCCTAGATGCAAGTTACATGGGAATATATGCCACATGACTCCTACCAAAACACAAGGAGTGAAGACGTTCCGCTCTTGGTTCAACCCTCCATGGAACATAGGGTTTTTTTTTTCTCGGGGTTAGCCATGCAGGGAGAAACTGTCCTGACTTCAACTGACACCTCCCTTTCTAGGTGAATCCTTTCAGGCAAAGAGCCCAAGACTTCTCTCCAGACTTGGGACAGGGAGGAGGCCCAATCCTGTACTGGGAGCCAGTTCTTCATTAAGAGAGACTATAATGATGTAGATTCTTGGTATGAAACCCCAAAAGTGCTGTGGGGAATGAAAACTACTATAGCCTTTGAAAATATTTGTTTGTTATTATTTTGATTCTTAAACCATAGAAGTATTACATGTTTGTAAAAGAATTTAAATTTTACACACACACACACACACACATATAACTTACTATAAGTATGTATGTGTGTATATACATGCACATATATTTATAAAGGATGAGTTTATATATAAAGAATATGCTCTTGAGGAATTAGAATATATAATTAGAATATAATATAACTAAATTCTATACATAATTAAGAATTAGAATATAATTTTCTAGCCTTTTCCCCGTACAGCTACAATTTTAAAATAGTTCTTCGTTCAGCAGGTATTGATTTACCCTGCATACTGGGGCATAGTAGTTGGGGGGAAAAAGAACATTATAGATCATACATTCTCTATAATGTGGGGAGAAAACAACAAGCCAGATAAATGGCTAATTATATAGTATAGTAGAAGGAGTTAAATGTCCTGGAAAAATTCAAACGGGGAGGATAAGGGGAGTCATGGTGGGAGAGGATTGCAGTTTTAAATAGAATGATTAGGAAGTGCTTCACTAAGAAGATGACACTTGAACAGATTTGGAGGAAGTGAAGGGGCAAAGCATGGGAACCCCCAGGGCCAAAAGCATCCCAGGCAGCAGGAACAGCAAATGCAAAGTTCCTGCAACAGAAACATGTCTGAGGGGAAAGCAATAGAGAGGGGGTCGGATTGGTGGTGAGTGGTGGAAGTGGAAAGGAAGTTCGGGGCTTACTCAAGGAGAGACAGAGAGCCATCAGGGGAATCTTGAGCAGAGGAACCCCATGATCTGAGGTTTTAAAAGAGTCACTGTTCCTGCTGTGTGAGACCACAGACTGTGGTAGGCAAGGCAGAAACAGGGCCTGGTGAACCTAACCATGGGGTCAGGTACAGGGGAGGTGGGGGCCAGACTTACCCAGGGATGGGATTTAGTTGGGTGTGACAAATTCAGAGAGGGACAAAGGGATGGAAGTATGTGCAAAAAAGGGATAATGATTGACACTAGGCTCACTCAGTTCTGGAGAAGAAGGAAGTTAAGAACAGAAGAAAGAGGCAAGATTGGGGTGGGTGGGTGGCTCAGTGGATTAAGTGGGGGGCCCTTGGTTTCAGATCAGGTCATGATCTCAGGGTCATGAGATGGACTCTGAACTCTGCAGAGTCTGTCTGTTCCTCTCCCTCCCTCTCCACCCCTCTCTCCCCTCTGTCCCTCTCCCCATTTTTTCTTTCTCTCTAGCTCTCTCTAAAATAAATAAATAAAATCTTAAAAAGAAAAAAAAAAAGATGCAAGAGGGAGGAGCAATGGAGGAGTATGGGATGGGTGGTGTCCGTGGGTTGTAAGTCCCAGTGGTATTGAGGAGTTGTTTGAATCAGGGTAAATAGGGTGGGAAAATAGGCTAGGGCCAGAGGAGAATAGAATACCTGAAATTGAGATTATGTCCAGGATTGTAGGTTTTGGTGACATCACTGACAATCACATGCCCTTGACAGGGCATGACCATGGGCTATGGTGCAGAAGAGAGCACAATTGCTGGAGGAAGGGAGGACAAGAACTGAAAAGTCGGGGTGTGGAAGGATTCCCTGTGTGGCTAGATAGTGAGCCAGGAGTCAAGACTTCCAGAAATGAGGGTGGGAAGCTCATGACCTGAGGGTGGGAAGATGACTGCTTCAAGGAGAGCTAATACTAAATTCTAATGGTGGCGGCCTCAAAGATGGAGGTTTTTAGGGAGAAAGGAGGGAGAAGGGTCTGCATCGAGTAGTATGCCTCGAGAAGCACAGTTGCATTGAGAAGCACAGAGGATGCCATCCCACCTACAGACCTGGTGAGCTAATAGGCACACTGCCCCATGTCATCCTTCCTTGGTTTCCCATTGCATCAGTAACTCATGATTTATTTAACCAGTCCACTTTGGAAGGTCACTTAGGATTGTTTCAGGTGTTCTATGGGTTTTTTGTTGTTGTTGTTATTACAAACAATCCTGCAATTACCATCTTTATTAATAATAATAATAATGCCCATTGAGGCCAAGTGTGTGGAAAGCAAGGAAGTGGCAAGCAACCTTGGGGTCCAGTCTGGGCCTTAGAATCACCAGCTGCCCACCTGATGCCAAGGTGAGGATGAACAGCCTGTCCACGGGCTTTTGCATAGCTTTAAGCACTGTATTCTAGGTACTCGCTTTCTTTGGTGTGGCATTCAACTTGCACTGCTCTGATTTCTTCCTTGTGTGCTATAGAGAGACCGCTGTTCATCTGGTCAGGGCATGATGGTCTGTGCAGAATGACGGCTGGGTAACAACCCAAGGGACCGAAACTATGGGTCATCTTGCAGTTCTACCTGGTGGACATCTGGGAGGGAATGGGAGACTCAGGAACCCATGGGTTTAGTGAAGAGAGGACAAATTCACATGCCAACGTCTTGGGGGAAACTTCCAACACGAGGTAAAATGCACCTTGGTGATAGGAACGGGTCTGCAAATCAGGACTCAGGGTCCAGGCTGCTTCTGCTGCCAACCCCATGGGCAAATTCTCTGCTCTTCCTAGAGCCCAATCTTCTAAAATACAAAGCTGGGGTCGAGAGGAGGCGGCACCATGTAGAGAGAGGGAAATGGACTTAAGAGTCAACTAGCGCTCACTTCACATCCAGGTGCCTCAATTTCCCTCAGTGACTAGCTCTGGGAACTTGTTTTCTCATGAGTGCAAGGAGGATTTGAGTTACCTGAGGATAGCGACCTTGGGGAGTTTGCCCTCATAGGCCCTGTGCATACCAGGTTCTGATGAACGGTCACTTCCCATCCCAACCCCGTTCCGTAATTCCTTGATACTTGATACTTGATACAAAGTCTTGATACTTACGGAATCTAGAATAGTATGGCTTTAAGAAGAGTAGTTGTTACTTACACTATACTATAAAACATCCCTGGCTGGGGCTGGGGCTACGGCTGGGGCAGCATCTGTCCTCAAATCCATGAATAGTGCTGCAGGGAAATGTATGCGTATTCATAGACAATGAGGCAGTGGAAACCAGAAACAACCTTACATCATTTCAGCTCAGGTTTTGCTGCCAAATAAACTATGGCAAGATTTCTGCTTTCAAATCTGGTTCTTCCCTCTGGCATAGACAAAGTCACCAGATGTGATGCTGGAGAGAAGACATTTATTAGAACGTGGAGTACTAGTATCAGGCTTAATGCAAGCCATGTTAATATCTCCTATGGTCTAACTTGCCTTAGTTTCCTTTTCCTCCTAAAAAAAAAAAACCCACAAAAAAACAAAAACAAAACCACTCTGTCCCCAGAATGAATCCAAACACACCTCAGTGTCCCTCTTGCCCACCCATGGCCCGCCTCCAGGGCAATGTAGGGGAAGGGAGGGTGGGTGGCCTCAGGTCTCTTCTAAGAAACTACTCCATGGACAATGGGGCCAAGAGGAGAGAAAGGATGGACAATCTAGTTTACTGCCTCATGCACATCACGGTGACAACCTAGGCTCTCCCGAGCCAGGTTGTGGCAAGGTGAGTGTATTAGTGACTATGGGCTACTATGACAAAAAATACCATACACTCGGTGGCTTAAAAAACACATTTTTATTTCTTACAGTTCTGGAGGTGGGAAGTCCAAGATCAAATGCCAGCAGACCCGGTGTCTGGTGAGAACCCATTTCCTCATTCATAGACAGTGCCATGGTCTGAATGTTTGTGTCCTCCCCCCAAAAAATCACGTGTGAGATTTCTAATGCCCATTGTGATACAAGAAGAAGTCTGAACCCTGGGAAAAGGTTCTCACAGATCATACTATCACCCCAATCTCAGACTTCTAGCCTTCAGAACTGTGAGAGAGACATTCTTATGGTTTATAAGATATCCCGTCTGCAGTATTTTGTTATTGCAGAGCACAAATGGACCCAGGCAGATGGCCATCTTGCCAGTTTCCTCCCATGATGGGAGGGGCAAGAGAGCTCTATATGATCTCTTTTATGAGGTCACTAATCCCATTCATGAGGGCTCTACCCTCATGATCTAATCACCCCTCACAGGCCCTACCTCCAAATGCCATCATATGGGGGTGTAGTTTAGAGGAGAGGACACACACATTCAGACCTTAGTAGTGAACAGGAAGGATTTTTATTTCCCACGTGCTCCGAGGGGGTTATTTTGCTCTTTCTGCTCTTGGTCTAAAACGCAAAGGAGTCAGGATTCCAACCTGGCATGACACCTCTTGACATTTTCCTGTGGGAAAGGCTGCAGGCAAATTGCTTCTTGGTAGAATAAATGTCTGCCTCTGGGTTCAAATCCTTACTCTACCCCCTGCTAAGATGTCTCCATTTCCCTGTCTGTACCATGGGGAAAACAGCAGCTACTGCTTAGCATTGTTCAATCAGCTAAGGCACGTATGATGAATGGCGTAATTCTTGGCCTAGGATGTTAACCAAAAAAATCAATGTCAGTTTCCTCTCCTCTTTTAATTCTGTGAGCAAACAGGAAGCCCATCTAGCCAGCTCACGTCCACTTTTGTGTAGCTCCTTCTTTTCATGCTATTTTAAAAAATTGGTTTTAAAAAGCTATAACCAGTTAGGGCAATGTAAACCTTGAAACAGGAAGTTGGTAACCAGTTAGGGCAATGTAAACCTTGAAACAGGAATTTGGAACTGCTTCAGAACTAATATTCCATCCCTCAGATACCTGAGGAAGGAGGTCTTACTCCTGAGGTCTTTTGGCAACATATTCCCTCAATTTTTGTTTGAAAAAGTCTTTATTTCTCTTTCATTTTTGAAGGACAATTTCACAGGGTAAAGAATTCTAGGTTGGTGGGGTTTTCTCTCAAAACTTAAAATATTTCACTCCATTTTCTTTATGCATGCATGATTTCTGAAAAGCCATCTGTAAGTCTTATCTTTGGTCCTCTAGGTAATCTGCTTTTTCCTCGGGCTTTCTTCAAGACTTTTCCTTTACTTTTGGTTTTCTGCAGTTTGAACAAGATTTGCCCAGTTGTGTGGATTTGTTTTGTTTTGTTTTGTTTTTGGCATTTATCCTGCTGGTGTTTTCTGAGTGCTGGTTGTCCCCTGACACTAATTTGGAGAAATACGCAGTCATAATTGTTTCAAATATTTCTTCTGTTCCTTTCTCTCTTTCTCTTCCTCCTGCCATTCCCATTGTGTGTGTGTACCTTTTGTGTTGTCCCACAGTCCTTGGATAGTCTCTCCTCTGTGTTTTCTCTTTGCTTTGCAATCTGGAAGTTTCTGTTGTCATATCCTCAAGCGCAAGAGTCTTTCCTCAGCTGAGTCCACTCTACTAATTAGCCCATCAAAAGCATTCATTTCTGTTACAATATTTCTGATCTGACATTTCCTTTTGATCATTTCTTAGAGTTTTCATCTTTCAGCTCATATTATCCATCTGTTCTTGCACATTGTCTACTTTTCCCCTTAAAGCCTTTAGCTTATTAACTATAGTTTTAAAAATTCCCAGTCTGATAATTCCAACATCCCTGTAGTAGCTGACTCTGGTTCTGATGCTCGTTCGGGCTCTTCAAACTGGTTTTTTTTTTTTTTTTTGCCTGTAAGTGTGCCTTGTAATTTTCTGTTGCTAGGCAGGCATGATGTATTGGCGTAGGGACCTGCTGTAAAAAGTCCTTCAGTGACACGATGGGTATGGGAAAGTGGGAGCACTCTACAGTCCTAAGATGGGGTCTCGGACTTTTGGTGAGCTTGTATCCCTCCACTGTGAATTTTATTAGGTCTTTTCAGTCACCTGCCTCTTCTTAGGTGAGGTAGCATGGCTGGAGGGGGTGGGAGTTGGATAGGTTCCTTCCCCCATGGTGGTTAGTCTCTGATTAAACCCCAGCAGGTTAGACTCTGGTTAACTAGTTTCTCCTGAGGATAGGACTTTGAGTAAGAACAGAATGCTCTGTATTTCGAAATGGTTCCTTTCCGCTCCCCCTGCTGGAAGCAAAAGGGGTTTGTTCTTTGATCTTCTCTGAAAATCTGGTAGCGCTCCAGTAGGTAAAACTCACAGAAGTGGGGCCCTCCCTCATTCTGGGTCCCCCTGGGCTTTGTATCTCTTAGTTCTCCTACCCCAGCCCTGGTTCTCACGGAGGTCTCTGCTTGTGACTGTTTGTTCTGATAAGTTGTGATTCTCTGTAGCCAACTGTTTGTCTCTCCAACTTTGGGTACAGTGGTTGCTGGGCGATCTCACTTTTGTGATGAATCTAAGAAGAGATGTTGATTTTTCAGTTCATCCAGCATTTACTTGTTGTTAGAATGAAGACATCTAAGCTCCTTACATGCTGGACCGGAAACCGGAAGTGGCCTGTCTTTTCCTAGCAACATCTTCCGGTTAAATGTGTATCCACATGTCCCACGTTACTAGCAAAGACATGAGAGAGCTGTTGCAGCTGTCCCCAGTAGACCCCAGTAGACCCATCAGGTTCGTTCCATGTTTCCATGTCTGGAGCTGTGGATTCCAAGCAAGGGGGCACTCCCTGGGGAAAGAATCCTCTCTGGGGCCTGGGAAAGAACATCAGAACTCAACTTATATTTATTTTTTATCTCACTTTTCTGTTTCTCTTTTTGTAGGTTTTACAGCTGCATGAGAGATTTGTGTAGAAATACTTATGTATACTTTCTAAATAAATCATGGGGCTACATGCTCAGACATTTTGAATGATAAGAATTGTGTTCAAAATAAAATGGAGCCACTGTTTTAGAATTTGACAAGGTAATTTCTCTATTGGTGAAAATAGTACATTTGGTTCCTTCTAAAGTAACATGATCATTTCCCCCCTCTCTTGACAGAGATTTACTCAAATACATATGTTTTGTCTTGTTTTGTTTCAATGAAGCCCTCAGATCTTTGGAATAATATTGCACTTTTGCACTGATATGTTAGTGTTTCATGTCCATTCCTTAAATTTAAAAAAGAAGTATTTTTTTTCCCTCTTCACTTTCTCTCTGCTGTAAAAGTTTCCATGCTGGCAAATGGAGTCAAGCCAATTTAGTCTTGCCAAGAGCGAGGACCAAGACTGTTGATCTCCAGGTTTGAAAATATCCTTCTTTTTTCTTATTTTTCTTTTTTATTGGGGCAGTGGGAAGGAGGGGCCAATGGTCAGTGTTTACACTCTCTGGGCCCCTGAGAAGCCAACAGGTGGTTCTGTGGTTCTGTACTCTGGAGTGGTTCCTGAGACACAGCCAGAGAACTTGTTCCCAAGGGGAGGACAAAAAGTCACCTGTTGCCTCTTGTACCCAAGCATTTCAGATATAGATACTCTAGCATCACTGTATAATCATGGAGGTAACGGCAATTTTCAATGGCAGTCTTGAAAGCTGGCAAAGATTAAGAAAAGGCTCCCATTTTCCTCCCAAACACAAGTTGACGCTAGCATCTGGTTTGTCTAGGATTCGGGGTTGGAAGTCAGCAAAATTACAGAGGCTATAAGACACTACTTGCCATGGTAGGCAGTCCCAGCCCTGGTGGGAGTTTGGAACAGGGGTCTGTTGTGATGTACGGCCTCCCCAACCTTGTAAATGGGTTAGTGAGGACAACTCTGCCTGCCTCAGTGTTGCTGTGAAGTCAGATGAGATCAACTACCAATGAGGAAGCGCTTGGAAATCCCTGGGCCCCACACATGCAAGAAGGCCCCCCTGCTGTCCAGGTGGCCACTTGGGCTCATCTATGTCAGCACCACCACCCCCACCCCATCCAGACACCCCCAGGTGCCCAGAAACACTTTGTGTCTGTGATTCCACCAGCAGAATCTCTCCTTCTTCTATCCATGCACCAAAATGTCCCTGTTCGTGGCCTACTCATTGCTGGTCACTGCCACAATTAAAAAGCATTTGAATGAGGACTTCTAGAAACAGAGTTTCAATGTAATTGAAAACCTATAAATTTAAATTAATTTCAATTTTTATAAAACAGATTTTTGGCAAGGTGTTGGGAGGCCAGGTGGAGATACTAAAGTATAGAAAGCCTCTGGGGTACCCTTTAAACCATTGTTTTCAATCCTGGCTGCACATTAGAATCACCTGAGAAGACTTTAAAATTCCTGATGCCACAGGGACACCCCTGCCCAGGGCCATATTATAATTTTTGTGAATCTCTTCCTCTAAAAACATATTGAAAATCACATTTTACTGCTGCAGTGGTATAAAGACAGGTATGTTAATATTGCGTATTAAAACCTTTTCTTTGACCTGAAAACTCATTTTCTTCTTTTGATTTTAAACAAAGTAAAAACACTTTTTTAGTGTGCCTGGTGGGTGTGTCATCCCTGCCAAGAAGGGCTAAACCAGAATTTCTTGGGTGGAATTCAGGCCTCAGTGTTTTCTAAAGGTCCCCAGGCCATTCCAGCAAATAGCAGAACTTGACGCCGGCTTTCAACCAACCAAGAAGGAATGCCTACTTGACCGGGTTGGTGAAAAATAGACTAAAGAGGTCACCTCTTCTCGTCCTAATGGAACAAGATTAGCCAAGGTCGACCTGAAGAAGGCTTGCCTCCCTCCACACCCTGAAATTCTGGCAGAACAAAGCATCCCTTACTCCTTTATCATCATACCTCGGGCATTCAGACCTCTGCCTGCCTGATAAGACACCCCTGAATGTCAGAACTAAAGAAACAGAAAGATCTGTACACCCATCTCCTTTCTAGATGAAGAAACAGCTGTTGCTGAAGTACATGGTCCAAGGTCATGGAAATGTCTGAAGCCAGAACATGCCCTGAGCCCCGTCTACACATCTCACTATATGTTGCAACCCCTCAAGAAGGAACTCACAGGCCCCAAAGGGCAGAACCAGGAAAGTCTCTTGAGGGCAAAATTTGCTAGGTCCTTCCATCTGCTCATGAGCAATCATGATCCCATGAGAGGCCAGTCCCTCTCTGGGATGGCATTACATACAGATCACCTGAGAATAGAATGAATACACCAGACATTACAAGACATTCCACCAGAAACCTTATTATGGGCACAGGCCCTACCATGTTGACATAGGGTTCAGAGAGAGAAGGAAGAAAAGGTTATAACAAGAAGTTGCAGGTGTTCTGGGAGATGGGAAAGTGATTTCAGCTTCTTGCATATTCAGTGACATCTTTGGAGTCATTTGCCTTTCCTCCCTCCCTTCCTCCCTTTCTTCATTCTTTCCTTCCATCAACAAATGCTTGTTGGGAACCTACTCCTAAATGTGTGGGATACTGTAGAGCATGTCTAACAAAGAAGAACGGGCTCCTACCCAACATCTCAGATTCACAGCCCTGGGGTGGGGGGTAGAAAGGCAGGCATGTAGGTAAACTATAGAACAAAACCAGCAGGTCAGATATATGGAAGCATGGAGTAAAGGGCACATTCTTGTGCCCCAGAGGCTTACTGGATCTTGTATCTTACAACAGACGTATTTTGAGCTGAGTTTTAAAGAAGGTTCCTTGGTTGTCATGGAGATGGGATTGGTCTATGAGAACGCACAGAACGAGGAACTGGAGGGGAGCTCAAGGGTTCTCCGGTGTTATTTACTCAAGTTTTTCCCATTAGGAATCAGGGCATTAATTAACTGCAACCACCTCAGTCATTTTTTTGGGGGGGGAGGGTGCCTTTTCTGCAAATGCAGCCAGAGCTGGAGCTGAGAACTTGGTTAGAGAAATTCTTTTTCCCTTCTTTGTGTACCTCCTGAAACCAAATTACAGTTATGGCCCCCCAAACCTGCATTTTTACAGGTTTCCCACAGGTTTCATCAAATTCTGAAATGGGAGTAGGTGCATAGATAAGACAGAGATGGAAATAGTGCCCAGTACAATGAAGGAAAATGTTGTGAGGGATGAAGCTTCCAAGTTCATGAACAATTTACGTTTTTCTGAAGGTGGTCCTTTGTAAGTGCCAAGGTCATAGCTTACCTGGAACTCTCAGAACTCGTTCTTGTTTGCTGGTTATTACAGATCACACCAAAGCTATGCCTAACCAAGCTCAGCATAGATCAAGGGCTTTTAAAGGGTTTTTATTTTGCATCACTATTTTTAGCTATTACATAGAAGAAGATTGAAAAGAAACCTATCAAAACATTAACAGGGTTTGTGCTTGAGTGGTGATGGGATTTTTGACTTCTTTTTCTTCTCTCTCTCACATATTATTTTAATTTTTTATCTTGAATTAATTACAGACTCACAGCAAGTTGGAAATATTGTGCAGAAAGACCTGATGTGTCCTTCCCCCAGCTTCCCCCAGTGGTTACATCTGACATAACTATAACACAGTCATCGAAACCAGAGAGTTGACCTCAGCACAGTATGATAAACTTGACTACAGATCTAACTCAGATTTCACCAGTTTTTACATACACTCGTGTGTGTGTATGTGTGTGTGTGGGGGGGGGGGGTCTGTGCAGATTCACCAGATATATAGATTTGTGTTTTCATATTTTAAAAAACTTTTTATAATAAGAATGTATATGTCTTACTATAAAGAGAAAAGCTTTACTCATATTCTTTTCTGGGAATCTCTCATGGGGGGAAAAACCCTAAATATATAAATTTTTAAGTACAAAATTATTAATTGTGGAATTACTTATAACATAAACAATCTTAAGTCACTCAAGGGTCCAAACCATAAGTAATTAAAGTGAATTAGCTAGAGTACATTCGCTGATGGACTCTTGTGTATATCTATGAACTGTTGGTGATAAAAGTTTGTGATAACATAGGAAAATGTTTGTGATGAATTTAAATGAGAACCCAGCTACCAAACCATGCAAGTATGGTATGTGACTATGGACAGAGATCAGGGCACGGGGTGGGAGAACATACCCAAACTATTCTCTTTATTTTTCCTTATTTCCCCCAATTTCCTTATTGACCGTGTCTCAAATTTTAAAATTCATTGCCTTGTGAACATATTAAAATATAGATTTTGATTCAGTCAGCTGGGACCTGTGTAGCAAGTAAGAGGCCCAAGATTTTTATTTCTAGCAAGTTCCCAGGTGACCCAGATGCTCCTGTTCCACAGTCCACACTCTTTAAACAATGGATTGTTAGCAAATGGGCCTTTAGAAATAAAAAGGAGCTTCTTACATTGAAAACTGGCCTCAAGTGCCAAGGCATAACCCACCTCCCCCCCCAAAATCCAATAAAATTCCCTTTCTTTACAGATTCCACTTGGAATTTCCAAGTAACAGATAGAGAGTTAGCCTTGTCAAGCCCAAGACAGTGAGATTATTCCTTTGTTCTGAGTGATTTTGTTTACCGAAGGTGGGAGCACAGTTTTCCATTTGTGGAGTCTTGTTGATTTTGCCAGAAAGGACCAGAAGTCCTTTCTGTGGGAGGACTTATTTTGCCCCCTTATCATCATGGTGCCCCAAAACAGGTATCTACCTGGAACCCCAAAGATGGAAAAGCACAGTGGGGTGAGGCACTCCTCAGACACGTAACCCTTGTGCTCAACAGCCACCTGCTTGCTTAAGAAAAGTAATGCGAGGAACAGAGACTCCCTTTATCTTTTGGCAGCCTCAACTGTGAAGCACTTTATTTTTCTTTTAATCTTTCAGCAGAGGCTGTTTCTGCTCTAAGTGTTGCCAAATTAGATTACAGCCCAGAAATTTCTATTTTAAAACACCATGAAGTCTTCTGTGTGAGTCAATGAAGCAGTATAAGAAGACTTTTATTTAGTTTGTCATTTATAGATTTCAGTGCTCTTCTGTAAATATGACTTGACCTCTGTAATGTTATTTCTTATTAAAACTCATGCGTGTTCTATGTAGAATATATGGACTTTTTATCATGTAAAATTAAGAAAATTAATTCTTTCATAAGCTTACTACCTATAATGGTGTTTTCTGTTTCGTTTTGTTTTCGCTTAAATGTAATATACGTGTCTCTTTTTTGTTAAGCTGTTATCATACCATGTTAGCAGTTTTGTAATATCTGTTTTATTTTACTTGACCTTCAGAATGGCCTTGGGAGGAGGCAGGGAAGATATCCTTAAGTCCAGGTCACTGGAGTTGGCTCAGCCATGAAAACATTCCACGATGATTCCTGTCACTCGTAGAAACTCCTTCTAGAGCTCAGTCCAGCCCCTTGACTCCCTGGTGAAGGCTAATCATTGCCTAGACTGCTCTATGAATACAAATAGATAAAATAGATTAATGGAGGAGAAGGGAGAAATTATTCCTAAATATTAATTGGATAAAATGGAATTTATGGAGAGCTCTCATCTTTGAAGAGGTGGCTGATGTCACCTAAATTTCATTTTCTTCCAGCCTAGAAAATGACACTCCCACTCAGAAGTGTATTAAAACCACATCCCCAGTAAACATGTGGCAGTATGTGCACACGGAGTGCCACAGTTAAGGAGAACCTGATGCTCTAGAACCACATGCAATGAAATGAACTAGGGCATTCATAAACACAAAATTGAAGGGAAAAAGCTAAGCACAACAGGAGACACACTGCATGGTTGCATTTATACAAAGTGCAAAAAACAGGTGAAACAAAGCTGTGATATTAGAGGTCAGGAGAGGGGTTCCTCCTGGGGCCCTGGTGACCAGAAGGGACATACGCAGGATTCTGGAAGCACTGGTAACATTTTACTGCTTCTTCTCCCCCCATCTCCCCTCTCCTTCTCCCTCCCCTTTCTTCTTCTCCTTCTTCCCCTTCTCCTTCCTCTTCTCCCTCTTCTTCCTTTGGCTGTGGGAAACAGACTTTGTTTCTTAAGCACATTGTTACAGTACAATTGATATACGAAAAGCTGTACGTATCTAATATATACCACCTCATGATCTTGGAAGTAAGTATACACCTGTGAGACCATCACCACCACAATCCATGCTGTAACATTTCCATCACCTCGAAAAGATTTTTTCCCAGTCCCCTTTGTGTGTATGCATGTGTGTGATAAGAATACGTAATGTAAGATCTACCCACACAGTAAATGCTTAACTACTGAAAACAGTATTATTGACTCTAGGTAGTTGCTGTATAGTAGGTGTCTGCAACTTACACATCTTGTAGACCTGTAACTTTTTTGTTTGATTAACCCCTGCCCCCACCCCCACACCTCCAGCCCCCGGCAACTACCATTCTACATTTGACTTTTTTAGATGTCATGATCACGTAGTGATCTTTTTTCTGTGTCTGATTTATTTCACTTAGCATACTGTCCTTCAGTTTCATCTGTGTTGCGGCAAAAGGCTGGATTTCCTTCTTTTTTTAAAGCTAAATAGTATTCGATGTAATATATTATTACATTTTCATATTCCATGCATCATAGATAGACGCTTCGGTCGCTTCCATGTCCTGGTTGTTATGAAAAATGCTGCAGTGAACAGGCGGCTACAGATACTTCTTTGAGATCCTGATTTCGATTCCTTTGAATATATACTCAGAAGTGGGGTTGCTGATATATGATATCTCCATACTTAATGTTTTGAGGAAGCTTCATACTGTTTTCTGCAGTATCTGTATCCGTGTGCATCCCCACTAACAACATACCAGGGCTCCTTTTTTCCACATCCTGCTGACACTTTTTTTTTTTAATAATTGCCATCCTAACTGGTGTGAAGAGCTCCTCATGGTGGTTCAGATTTGTATCTCCCTGAGGATGAGTGATGTTGGGTACCTTTTCATGTCCCTGTTGGCCATCTGTATGTCTTCTTGGAGAAATATCTATTAAGTTCCCCTGCTCATTTTTATAATTTAGTTTTTTATGTTTGTTGTTGTTGTTGTTATGGAGTTGTGAGAGTCCCCTCTATATTTTGGATATATGGCTTGTAAATATTTCTCCCATTCTGTGGTTTGTGCTTTGTTTTGTTAATTTTTTTTTTCCTGCACAGAACCTTTTTAGTTTGATGGAGTTCCCACAATAAGCACCCCCTTACACAAACCACACACTTCCAGGATGTGGTGAGAGGCTGTGGAGGAAATACATCCAGTGAAGAGATAGAGAAAGTGCTGCTGCTTAGTCCTCGTAAGTAGGGTCGGGGCCTCCCTGAGCGGCGGGCGGGACTCTAAGACTAAGGGTAAATTCATCCCAAGGAGAGTTGAAAGGTGCAGAGTGAATACACGGGTAACATCCGGGAATAGAAAAGTGCTTGGCATTTTGGGGAGGGACAGAAAGGAGGTCGGAGGGGCAGGAGAGTAGGAGGAGGCCCAGACAGAGGAAGGGTCCTAGGGTAAGGTCGGAGCCAAGTCACAGGAGAACTGGGGCCTTCGGAGGCTATTGTAAGGAGTTTAATTTTATGCTAAGAGCAAAAGGAAACTACCGATGGCTTTCAGCGGGGCATTTGATTTACTTTTAGAAGGATCATATTGGAGACTATGTGGATAGACTGAGTGCGGGGGGACATTAATGAGGTAATTGTAATAGGCTGGGTAGAAATGATGGCGACTCAGGAGGATGGTGGTGAAGGAGAGGAAGGAAGGGACGTGAGCAGGCAGGAGAGATCTGGACAGCAGCACTAACAGGACAGACGGCTCCTAGGTCATGCGGACCGGTGGGAGGATGGGAGAGTCACGGTCTGAAATAGAGAAGGGCAGCAGGGGTGGGATGCTGGCGGAGGGGACAAGTCCGAAGTTAGAGATCCAGGCTTGGAGATAGAAATCTGGGGATGGGGATGCCTGGGTGGCTTTGTCGATTAAGCATCAGACTCTTGGTTTCAGCTCAGATCATGATCTCCTGGTGGGGAGGTGGAGCCCCATGTCGGGCTCCCTGCCGAGCGGGGAGTCTGCTTCCCTTCTGCCCCTCCCCCTACTGCTCGTGCACGCGCTCTCTCTCTCCCTTATAAATAAATTAATTAATTTAAAAAAAAAAGAAATTTGAGAATGGCTAACATATGTGCCCTGTAAAGCCTGCCATACTGGATGAACTTCTTTTAGGGAGAACTGATAGAGGAAAATGATAAGCCTGCTTTCAGCTCTGAGGCTCTCCCCTTTGGAATTAAGCCAAAAGGGAAGTCAGCAAGGAAGACCAGAATCGGGTGCCCATGGAGGAGAAAGTCCAGACTATGCGCTGTCACAGGACCCCAAGGGGTCATGGTCAGCGCACGGGATAAAGCCCACAGTCAGCAGAGAAGCCAGCAGGAGCTTGGTGAAGAGCTTGGCACGAGCCGAGCAGTGGACGGTGTTGGTGTGTTGGTGTTGGTTGTATCCGCTGAGGCTGAAGACTCGCTGGGGGTGTGGCAGCCAGATGCCGATGTTCCAGGACTGAACTGAAGTTATTTGAATTCTTAAGGTAAAAGGGTAAAGCTGTCATGTGGGTGGCTTGAAACTGGGCTTGCAGCCACTACGGGGGTCTGGCACCCTCAGTTCGGCTCGCTGAACACCACCGCCTCGGTGGGGACCCATGTGGGTTCCTGACCCCTCCCGGAAGCTGGAGCCCCCCTGCCCACCCTCACACACTGCCACCCCACTGTTTCTGTCCTCTTCCCACACAGTGCACCCACCAGCCCTGCTAACAGCTCAAGGGCGGCCCCATCACACACCCCCCCACTACCGGGCTCTAGCAGGCGATGCTGTGAGCCACCGAGGCCTTGCGGCCAACGGTTCTGGTTCAGAAAGCATCCCCATGCCAGGACACGGTGGCAGCAGACACTGTAAATACAGGATGTGGGATACATACTGAATGCTGGCCTTCCCCTGTTTTATTGCCAAAGGAAAATTTTTCTGGAAGCCACCAGCCCTTCAGGTGGAACTGAAAGAAGGGAGGGATGCGGCTTAAGTTGTTTGCAGCAAATTTTTCCAGGCTATATAAAAGAAGTATTTATCGGGGCTGGGAGTGAAGGCAGGGAAGGAAGAAAGGGCAGAACTGTGATGTGACAGGAAATGTCTGTAAACGGGAGGGGGAGAGGCGGACAGGGAAGTCAGTGAACCTGATGGCATCTTCCCATCTAGAGGGCAGTGTCTGTAGATTCCGTGTTTCTAAACAAAGGGAAGTGTGATTGCAAGAGCCAAAGGACAGGTGCTTGCTCGCTCATTCGATTGGTCTTTACTGAGGACCTTCAATGGAGAGGGAAAATTAAAAGGGAATAAAGGAAGCCAAAAACATTTAAAGTTGCTGAGAAATCTAAAGCCTAATGAATTGTTTTAGATGAGTTTAAACAAAAGAGATGAGAGGCAGAGGGTCTGTATCAACATGATTTCCTTGGGTCTCAGGTCATGAAGGGTCCTGAGCAAGAATGGCCCAAGGGGGCTAGACAGTGATTTCTCTTCCACGTAAAAGAGGTCAGAGTAGAGTGGGTAGTCTGTCCAGGGCTGTTTGGTGGCTCTACGGATTTGTCAGGGATCCTCTCTGTCATGCCCAGAACTGTCCCTGTCCTCTTGGTCCTTAAGCTCAAGCCACTTGGGTCAAGGTCGAGGAAGAAAGAATGACATGTGTGCTCTGCTCTAAGGAAATTTCCTGGAGGTCCCAGGAAATAGGCATTGCTGATCGCCTCTGATTAGCTAGTATATCCAAATGTGGCCTCGTGTAGCAGCAAGGGAGGCCGGGAATGTCTTTTGTTTAGCCAAAATGTGGATTCTGTTATTTTGGGAAAAGGAAAGAAGGGCTATTTTTGTCCGCCACAGAGGCTAACGTATAGAAAAGGGATACACAAAACAGATAAGAGAGGTGATGATTCACTTTAGAGATGATGTTTGGTTTTACCCCCATAGCTAAAAGAACATGGCTCGACACAGAAGGCTCTCCACGGTAGTGCCCCAACCGACCAGTCCAAACCTTTCTCCACGACACATCTGAGCCGCCCAGTCCTTGCGCTAAACCGGTAATCCCTGTTCTGAGCCCTGGTTTACGTCGTCCCAGTGTGGATTTCAATTCACATACTAGGGATTGTGTGAAGCCACTGGGTTAAGCGAGTGGGCAAAGAACGAGCAATCCCCAGGAGGGAAACTTGTGCACACACACACACATACACACACAGGAACACACACATGTACATGCACGTGCCCACATGTAAATGACTCAGCCAGAAGGGCTGTCCACTGGGCACAGATTAGAGACAGGACGAAGAGCCAGTGGACTGGAAACACAGCAGGTGGACGGTCATGGCTCATTAGCCGGGCAATAGCTCCCCCAGCGAGTGGGGTTCTCAAGGGCTTGCCCCATCCTGGGGAAGACTGGCTCCCAGAGGTGGCCTCACACACCATCTGGGTAACTGGTCTTCTAATGACCCCAGCTTCACATCTTTATGTTCAACCGAAATTTTTCGCAGATGCATTTCTTTGACCGTGGAAGTCTGGTGTGTTTGTAAACACACAAAAGGAGCTGTCGCTCTTAGTGCGGGGGCTTTTGCTGGGTTCCACATGTCTCTCACAGGATTTCATGATGTCACTTCTCTAAATTATATTGACACGGGTAGGCGGGTGTATACGTGTCTGTACTTCAAGGAGGGAACCCAGACTTAACTCTCAAGAGATTTTCAGAGGCCTATGCTCCTGTCATATTGTGATTTATAATAAGAAATCTATATTTGAACTTAGTCCCCATTCCTGGCACGGAGCTCCTAAATCCCTTGGGATTTCAATGAAGAGTCATAACAGTGTTTTTGTTATGTTAACGAAGTGACTTGTGGAAAACCCCTGGGTCACCTAAGGTTGGGGACTCCTTGCCAGGGAAGCTGACTATGTGACCAGAGGGTTGGAACTTCCGCTTTCCAACCCTATCCTTTCCCCTTCCACTCCCCCAGCGGCCCGATATTCAAGGAGCAGAGAGGGGCTGGAGATTAAATTTCCATCACCAGTGGCCAATGATTTAATTAATCATACCTTCTGAAAGAAAACTCAAAAGGACTGAGTTAGGAGAGCTCCCAGGTTGGTAAACGTGGAGATTCAGAGAGAGTGGTGTACTCAGAGAGCAGTGGAGTGCCATGCCCCTCCCCACATCCTTTGTTCCATACTTCTCTTCCATTCAGCTATAAATAAGATGTTTCTCTGAGTTCTGTGAGCCGCTCTACCTAATTAATTGAACATGAGAAGGGGTCATTGGAGCCTCTGATCAGAACCACGGGTGACACCTGGATTTGCAATCCATTGGCATCCAAAGAAGGTGGGGAGCCATCTTGTGGAACTGAGCCCTTATAGCCTGTGGGATCTGATGCTGTCTCCAGGTAGATAGTGTCGGAA
>PISX010011862.1:0-14667 GCA_004024625.1 Mellivora capensis | reverse complement strand
ACAACCCACGGAATGGGAGAAGGTATTTGCAAATGACAGTACAAAAGGCTGATATCCAGGAACTATAAAGAACTCAAACTCAACACACACAAAACAGATAATCATGTCAAAAAATGGGCAGAAGATATGAACAGACACTTCTCCAATGAAGACATACAAATGGCTATCAGACACGTGAAAAAATGTTCATCATCACTAGCCATCAGGGAGATTCAAATTAAAACCACATTGAGATACCACCTTACACCAGTTAGAATGGCCAAAATTAGCAAGACAAGAAACAACGTATGTTGGAGAGGATGTGGAGAAAGGGGAACCCTCTTACACTGTTGGTGGGAATGCAAATTGGTGCAGCCAATTTGGAGAAGAGTGTGGAGATTCCTTAAGAAATTAAAAATAGAGCTTCCCTATGACCCTGCAATTGCACTACTGGGTATTTACCCCAAAGATACAGATGTAGTGAAAAGAAGGGCCATCTGAACCTCAATGTGGTCCATATACACTATGGAGTATTATGCCTCCATCAGGAAGGATGAATCCCCAACTTTTGTATCAACGTGGATGGGACTGGAAGAGATTATGCTGAGGGAAATAAGTCAAGCAGAGAGAGTCAATTATCAGATGGTTTCACTTATTTGTGGAGCATAAGAAATAACACAGAGGCCATGGGGAGACGGAGAGGAGAAGGGAGTTGAGGTAAATTGGAGGGGGAGATGAACCGTGAGAGACTGTGGACTCTGAAAAACAATCTGAGGAGTTTGAAGGGGAGGGGGTGGGAGGTTGGGGGAGCCAGGTGGTGGGTATTAAGGAGGGCACGTATCGCATGGAGCACTGGGTGTGGTGCATAAACAATGAAATCTGTTACACTGAAAAGAAATTAAATAAAAAAAAAATTGCAGGTAGCCCAGCTGCCATTGTAGAGAATGGCTAGGGGATGAGAAAGGAAACCACACATCGGTGTTGGGGGCAGAGATCAGGCAGCCGCAGGTCCCAACTGCAGTGCTTGTTGTCTCTCACGGAAGAGCCACTGGGGGGCTAGTCTCTGGATACGGTGCTGAGCAACCACAGGCCAAGCCAGGCTGCCACTGCCCGCACACTGTGTCACCAAGGAGGGGTGCCCAGAATTCCGTGTGGGTGAATGAGGGTGGTCTCAGAGGTCTTCATTCTGCTCTTAGTGGAGCTAAGCTCGGATCTCTTAGCACAGAGCTGGGAGCGGAGGCATGAAAAAGAACGTAGCCAAATGTTTTAAACAATGGTTTTTTAAAACTCTCCTGTTTTTCTTGGAGCTGGCCCTTACTGCTTAGGGGAGACCTGGATTTAAGTGTGTGGCTTTTGTAAGCCATCGGCCATGTGAAATGGCTCCGGGTCAACTTAGAGTTAACAAAAGCTAATATTTCAAGTACTGTTTAATATTTTGGTTATATGGAAAGTTTTCAATAGCCAGGAGGCCTGGAGCCAAGGAAAGCCTGGGCCTGCATGAGATTAAATTAAATATGACTTTATTGACATGGTATCCACATAGCACGGATAACAGCATTGAAGGCCACGTGTTTTCGGACAGCACATGTGACCCAGGACTCTGTTAAAATATGCTAACTATACAACATAGCTACTCTCCCGTCCATGGGCCTGCTTCCTTAAATTTCCTCAGTCCAGGGGAGGATCTAAGGGTAGATCCTTAGATTAGTAGATCCCGAATAGATTGTGAGGATTAGAAATAGAAAAAAAAAATGGGTTTACTTCTGAGACATGTTACTAGGTTTATGTGTCATTCATGAAGGCATTTATAAATATTTTGTGAATACCTATCTTGAGAAAAATTATCTAAAACTTGGAAATAAGGATTGGGGGCAGTATAACTTTCTTTTTTAAAAAAGCTTTTATTTATTTATTTGACAGAGAGAGACACAGAGAGAAAGGGAACCCAAGTGGGCAGGCATGGGGAGAGGGAGAAGCAGGCTCCCCGTTGAGCAGGGAGACTGATGTGGGTCTTGATCCCAGGACCCCGGAATCATGACCTGAGCAGAAGGCAGATGCTTAGCGACTGAGCCACCCAGGCACCCTGGCAATATATACTTTCAATGTCACTCTACCCAAGGAATTTCTCAGCCTCCGGGAGCATAAACCCCTGATTGCCGTGACTACTTAACTGATTAGCGCTCAGACACTGTGAAGTTACTTGACAATTTCTGTCCACTACAGAAGCCACGGTTTGATTGTCCTACAGAACCCTAACCAGTGATCTGTCTAAACTAGCATTCCGAGTCTGGCATTCTGTGTTTCAAAGTTCCTACAAGGACCCAACTCCTTAAGTTGCTTTTGGAACCAGCATTGTTATTTTATGTGTTCCCTTATTCATGATTGGCAGATCTTTCCCTTATTAATGATTTAATATTTTGGGAAGGCCTCATAGTTTCGACTTCTGGAAACTTGCATTCCGTACTCTGAAAAGTATACAGGAATATAAATGACAGCTCCTGCCCTCTAAGCCCGTCCCCAGGGAAAAGGTAGAGGAAGTACTGTATGAAATCAAAAGAGAAGAATGAATTAGAGCCAGAAACTTGGGGAAAACTTTACAAGAGCCAGGGGATGCTTTGGTAGAGCCTGTGCCGTGAGGGGAGGTGTGGGCTGTCCTTTGGAGAAATTTCATTTTCTCCCTCTTACCTTTATCTCTTCACTTTTCTTTTCCTTCGAGGTTTTAAACCCCAGAGGCTCTCCTCCTTACTCACCCTCACACTTCCTCCTCTGCTCCCATTTATCTTCCGGAAAGAACCTTCCTTCTGGTCCTATAGAAAGGAAGGGGTCCGGGGAGTTGGGGGGAGGGGCACTCTTCACGCAAAGAGGCTGGACAGGAAGTGAATGCTGGTTTTCAGGGCAAATTCCCTGTTGTGCTGTGTGCTGGGGATCGTTTTAAAGGAAAAGCTCTGGGTGTCAGCGAGTCAGCAAAGAGGCCAGGGTGCCCCGTGAGCTGGGTTTCCTTAACGTGGTTTGGCTATTCCTGCTAATAGGCGATTTAAAACAGAATCTGCATCGATGTGGTCCTTGCACAGCGGGTCTAACACAGCCCAACATCTCTACCTGCGGGCAGCCAAGGGGTCTAAGACGCTGATCTGATCCTTCGTTTGAAGGGAGTGGAAATCACTCTTCTAGGATGTGGGGGCATGGGAGCCCCCTCCAAGAGGCTGTGCTCAGCGGTCCCTGCCAGCCCTGCCAGGTTAATGCAGCCCGCCAAAGTGGGGGACACCTTTCTTCCCAAACAATCGCATCAAGTTCATTATCGGTCTGATCAAGCCGGGTCTCTGAGTGCAGCCCAGAGGCCAGAGATCGCTCTCCTCCGCCCACAGATGACCAAACCAAAGCCCGGTTGTGAGGGGCAGGAACCAAGTCCCTGACCCTCACTCTAAGGTGAGCGTCCGTTGTGGGGGCCCACTAAGCACTCAGTAACAGGAAGCGACAGTCTTGCTCTGTGCCATCCGGTGACACTTGGAATGCACCCTTTCGGTCCCCAGCCTCAAAGGGGTGTTTCAGAATGAGTCCTGCTCAGGAAGTTAAGTGGTATCTGGTCAGAAGCCCCAAACAAATTTTCTCTTGATTTCCATCCCTAGAAACAAACCGGAAGAGCTTTCTGCAGAAAGAGTGACCATCCCTGGGGAGAAGCTCTTCATGGGCCTGAGCTCCGATGACCCTTAACTGGATGTAGGGGGTCTCTGCTTTGCTCACCCCTCTTCTCTCTGTTCTCAGGACCTGTAAATAAGACTTCCCAGCAGTTTCAGGAAATCCAGAGGGAGCAAATCACACTGTAGCTCTGTCCTCATGGCCCAGTCCAGCCGTGGAGACTTCCAGGCCCAGGCAGTAAGAAGCACCTACTGACGCAGTGCTCAGACCAGTACAGCGGACATGTGTCCTGGGTGGCAAGAACACGAGGGCGACAGCCTCACAGAGCAGTCACCTATGTGGTCCACGTTGCAAGCCCATCAGGCTGAGGACACACTGTAGCCACAAAAGGCAATTTTGGAAGTGGGATCCTTCCATTAATACCCCAGCAGACCCCAGTCAGGACCCTGGTGTCCTTCCCCCCAACACAGGATATTCTTCTGTAATTCCCAGAGGTCTTAGGCGCCAGGTCCCCAGGGCAGTAACTGACTGCAATATCCTTTCCTGGAGGCCTTCCTTTCTCTCTCTGTTCCATTCCCTCTGCCTTAGAATAGGAAGTACACCTGGGCTCTGGTTCTCTCTCAGGTCCACCCGGCACAGCACAAGGCCAAGACATTCAGGGATGCCCTGAGGAAAACTCCTCCCCCAGATCCAGGAAAAGCCAGCTCCCTGCTGCAAGCAGGCAGGAGGAAAAAGAAGGCTGAGAATATTCATATTTCCATGATTTTGGTCTTTTTACATAATCTGTTAATGAGTCAAAGGTGGGGATCTAGTAGGGCCACCAACTAGAGGTGAGTTATGAGTTGAATTTTGAGAAACAGTAATAATAGTTAATATACAGAAGGGACCTATCACCATGCCTGGCCTGGGTCATCCTGGCAGCAACAGGAGGCCCAGCTGCCAGAATCCAAAACTTCTGCTCTTTTCCCCTGCTGTCCCAAGTGAGGGAGCAAGGGCGGCGGAAGCGAGCCAGGCATGGGTGCCCTGGGGGCCTGTAGGCATAGGGACTGACCTGCTGCCACCCTTGCCAACCAGGAAGAACCTCTTGTTTTGCTCAAGCAGGAATAGGGGTTTTCTAGCCTCTGTGCCCTCAGAGGAAGTGATATTTCGTGGGTACTTGTACAAAAGCAGCTCTAGCATCCTCCTGTATCCTTGAAAATGAAAGCAAAGCCTCCATCAGGGCCTCCTCTCCCTGGTCCCAGAAGAGCTTCACTGCGGGGATTCAGAAAAGTGGGTTCTGTCCCGCTGTCTTAGCTTCTGAGCCTCTGCCTTGTCCATCCATCGTTTGTCTCCAGCCCTCCATCTCTTTCACCTTCTCTCTCCATCCCTTCCTTTTCTTCTGTCCTTTTGTAATTCTCTCTCTCTTCTGTTGTTCTCCCTAATTCTTTCTTCATGTTTTTGAAGATACATTTATTTATTTGAGAGGGAGAGAGCACTAGTGGGAGGGGCAGAGGGAGAGGGAGAAAGAATCCGAAGGAGACTCTTTGCTGAGCCTGGAGCCCAGCTCTAGGCTCGATCTCACAACCCTGAGATCATGACCTGAACTGAAACTAAGACTGAACCGACTGCCCCACCCAGGTGCCCTTCTTCTCTTACTTTGCACAAATGCTTCTTAGCTGCCTGCTCTTTTTCGGGTACCCATGCTCAAACAAATGGCCAGGGCATCTGGAGAATGGCCACTGAGCTGTTTTGGGGGGAATCATGAAGCTTCATGGGCCAAGGCCCATTGCTGAGCCCATCACATTGAGTACTATCCCAGGTGATGGGGTCCTGGGGAAGCCACCTCCAACAGATGAAGCTGCTGATGAGCCCAACTGTTAAGCCAGAATTCCACTTTAATTAATAATTTCCATGGGTGATGTGCCTGTCAGGATAATGGGTATCCCATCACTGGATCGAGGGGTCCCCAGGGGTGGGAGGAGGTCAGAAGGCAAAAAGCTTCTGGGCACACAACCAGGGTAAAAGAATTTGGATATATATATAATATATGTTATATATATATATATATATTTTTTTTTTAAAGATTTGTTTGAGAGAGAGCACATGCACATGTGCACATGCGGGGTTGGGGGAGGGGCAGAGGGAGAGAAGCCTCAAGCCAGACTCCTGCTGAGCACGGGAGCAGAGTCCCAGGACCCATGAGATCACAGCCTGAGCCAAAACCAAGAGTCAAACACTTAACTGACTGAGCCACCCAGGCACCCCCCACCCCTGGAACTCAGATATTTTTAAAAAGCTGTCAACTCTTAAAGAAACCAGGTAGGCCTAAAGTGACATTCCTTTTTAACACCAGGTTGCTGTTCATTCAGAGGATTGTTCTGTTGGGAGGACCAGTAACACATGTTCAGAACTGGGGCCTCCCCCAGGCAGACCCGTTGAGTTCCCGGGCACCTCCCAGCAGAGTGGTCGGGGCCCGAGAACCCCCTCCTCCATGACCTCTGTATTGTTCTCAAGGCTCCATCATCCTGATAGTTACTACACATAGGCAGTTTCTGGAACACACGGACAGCCCCCACGGTGCAGTGGCCCAGCACAGTCAAGTTTTCTTTCTCACATGAGTCACAGTCCAGTGCAGGCTGGTGGCAGTGGGGACTGGGATAGAGAGCAGAGGGACCTCTGCTCCGTGCTGTCCTACAGAAACCCAGGCTCCTACCAACTGTGCTCCCTTCCTTCTAGAGCCATGGACTCCTTCCCTGGGTTCCCCACACGTGCTCTGCAGACAGGAAAGGAGCCTGCTTGTGCTGCCCCTCATTTCACTGGCCTTTCCTGACTAGAGTCTAGGCACAAGGCCACACGCAACTGCCAGGGAGCTGGGAGCACCAAGGAGGAGAATGACATGGTGCTGGGTAAGCATTTTGCTTGGTGACAGAGACACCTTGGGCTGCCTTACACTGCGAGCTCTAAGGGCCATTAGAAGTTTATCCACACTCACATTGTCTGAGCTGGAAGGAAGGAGGAAAGAGGATTAGAAAGACAGATAGACACAGTCATCTTGCCTAACCAGGTACACCCAGAAGTCATGGATGGATCCCCAGTCTCACACCCCCAGTGTGTGTTACACACACACGTGGACTCCTGGCTTGGTGCCGCCTCCATCCCACCAAGAACTGAAACGTGGGCTGTCAGACTCCCTTAATTAACTCACTTATTATTTGGGCCAAAAGGCTTTCGCTAAACAAACTCAATTCTTGCAGGGAACAAATGGCTGCACTTTCCCACTTGGAAATGTGTTTTTTGTTACACTTCCTTTTATAGAAAGACTGAAAGCCCTACGATATCTCAAAATGGCTCAGCAGAGTGTGTTGCGATGTAAACGCTGTCTTCCTCTGAAATTGACAGAGCCTCATTATCTTTAAATTGCTTCAAGCGCCACCAAGATTAACAGTCTTCCGGAGTGTATGTTGATTCAGAAAGATGTCGCCTCTGAAGTTACAAGATGCCCCATTGCCTAGAGATCTGTAGGGTCCCTGGGAGCCTCCAATCAGCTGACATCAGCTGCCTGACCTACTTGGAATGGGGACCAGTGAAAACTGTGTATAGTCTTGTAGAAATTGGCCCTGGATTATAGGATTAACAGGAGCCACTGGAGGCCAAGGGACTTTCACTATAATTGACACTAGGACAGGAGTTTCAAGCTTTTGTCAAAAAACAATACAGCCAAGGAGCCACAGTTTGGGTCAAAGAGGCATTGTGATGTTTAAAGACTCAAAATGAAGCTAATTGTAGAGGAAAAGGGAGGCGATAAAGAAAGAGGGACTGACTTCAGGAGAGGAGGTCAGAGAGGAAAGTTGGTTTGAAAGCAAGATCAGACATCAGAAGAGGGGCCGGCAGAGGCCAAGGCTGAGCTTCTCTGACGCTATTAGTCCCTGGGGCTGGAAGCTGGCAATGTAGCCAGCCTGAGATCATTTCTTCATTGATGATAGTGAGAATGCCGGAACGTTCAGAGTCGCTACATTATCGAGGTTCTGTGCCACGCCTTCGGATCAGAGCTGTCCTGGCTCTCATGTCCTCCTGATGAAAATCCCCGTGTTTCTAATGACGGCTGCTCACATCCTTCTATACTGTCTAAAATGTAAACAGCAGCAAATACATTCCCAGTGCTTCACTCAGCCTTCTTTCTGGTTTACCCAGGGGAGTGCCATATTGAGATATATCCTAATGGATATTAGTCAAGGTTCTCCAGAAGGACAGAACCAAAAGGATGTGTTGGAGATATTTCTATTTATATCTCTATATTTCTTTAGATGTAATATATATTATATTATAATATCTATCTCTATATAAGATATAGAGATAGAAATAGAAATATCTCTAATAGTATATATCTAAACATAGATATGATATATAATATCTATATAAATATAGAGATATAAATAGAAATATTAGTATATATACTAATATCACTAATATTATATTAGTATATAATAATATACTAATATTTGTATATATAGTATACTATTGGTGTATATTAATATATTAGTTATACTATATATACTAATTTAGTAATATACTAATATATACTATGTAGTATGTATTAATATTTATATATATACTAATAAATTATCCATCTGTCTACAAATGTACATTCTCGGGCTCCACCCCAGACCTGGTATATCAGACTCAGGAGGCAGTCTGGAAATTTGTGTTTTAATCATCCCTCAAGTGACTGTGATGCCTAAGACAGTTTGACAACCCCTGGCACGGGGACTAAAAGGCTGGCTATTTTCAGTGTGGCTTCCTGCCTCTTGGAGGATTATGTAATAGTATCACATACTTATGGGTAAGGTTTTGTGCAATTTATTATGGACTTCTATATATATTCAATTCTCAAAATGGTTATATAAAATAAAGATGATTTTTGCACACGAAGAAGTAAAATTAAAATGACATAGCTACTCCTATCATTGTAATGCATCCTAATACAATCACCCCTCCCTCCCTCCCTGCCACTTTCTCTCCCTCCCTCCCTCTTTCTAGTCAGTCACTGTGGCAGATGAAATGTTGCATTTGAAGCTCAGATTCCCTTTCACAAAGGAAGGCCGTATTCTCTCAGGTGCCAGAAGACTGCCCTTGGCTGCCAGCCCTCTTTGGGACCCGCTTTGCCCGAAGGCAGCCTCTCAGCCCAACATCACCCCTCCTTCTCAAAGGCAGCCCGTAATCCAGTGACTGATATCATGTGAGGGTGTGATAGTCTGGGCCGGCCCCGTTCTCCCAGTGAAGGGCCATCTTGCTCACCTGGTGGCACTTCGATTTTTGTCGCCTCCCTTCAACAGATGTTCATCCTCATACACACCTTCCTCAGTGTCCTGCACGCTATCCACTCCCTCAGAGTGGGCATCCCAGGGACATTTCCTGGCATGTTCTTGGGCACTGACTTGACGCCAATCCTCCTAATGACAGACGATTGTGTTGTCCCTGCTGGTGTGACACAGCAGGGACATAGTCACATGCACACTAAAAATTTTCTGGATATTTGAGCACCGCTCAGTGGACACCAAGGCAGCATAGACTGAGGAACATCTCTGAAAGCTTACTCCAAAACAGAAGTGGATTATACAAAGTCTCTTCAGCAGAGACACCTGAGATGTATGTGTATATCTTGAATCTGTTTCCAGGTTGCCCTTTACACATCCTTTAGGCAGGCAAAGCTTTTGTTTCCCCTTGGAAGTCTTCCTCTGACCTGTCGAAGTGTCCAGTTTCCAAAGGGCCATGACTCTCATCATTTCAGCGTTTCGCGCAACAGGCCTGCGGCACGACACAGCACAGACCTTCCAGCTACCTATTATGAGTCTGTCCATCTGACAACTGAGGGCTCCCTCCACGCCATCGATCGCCTCCCCACAGAGCATGCGTCATCCTCCCAGAGCCGCACGGAGCTTGCCGCCTCCAGCCCAGAGAAGCCCACTGTGTCCTGTTCTGTAGCAAACATTCATATCTTCTTTCTCCCCCTTGACAAAAAAGAAAAAAAAAAGATTTAAGACATGCTACATCTCTGACAGAGAGTTTTTCCTTTTTTCTGGAAAATCGACGATCTATTGTTTCCATGAAGCAAGTAGTAATTAGCACGGCTTTCCTGTTGCCCTTCCTTTTCCTGAAATTCATCATTTATTGATAGAGGGGTGGGCCTGTTAGAGTCAAGGGGAAAACTTTGGCTAGCAGGTTAATTGTGAAGTCTGTGGTGATGGCATGAAAGAAAAGGAAGTGAGTCCCAATGTTCTCCATCTGCAAATTCGACTTCGCACTGCTAGAAGGGGAGACCTGCTCCCTACAGGAGTGAGGACTGGTGTTGACCTTGGCAGTAAAGCTTGGCTTTACAAGTGTCAGCAAAGGAAGGACCACATCTCACCTAACTCAGTTTGCCAAAGAGAAGCAGAGTCCTTATTCTTGGGGGTGACTCCTCCCTTTATAGATGATGGTACTGAGGACCAGAGAGGTCAAGTGCCCCACCCAACATCACAGAGTCTTTGCAATCCAGGCTTCTGTTTTTGTTTTCCCCCTTTCCCACAATTATTCTTAGTCAAGTATGCCTATATTGCTTACTTGGCTATGTTTTTATGAATTTTAAATTTTTGGTTTTAGAGTTAACTGAATTATTTGGGAGAAAAAAATGGACTGAACGTCAAGGTTTTTCCCCATGACACAGGTAACTTTTCATCAGAGTGTTATTTTAAAATATTTAAACTTAATTGTAAAGCATTTTTAGAATTTTCTAGTTATTTACCTTAACATTTTTAAATATATCTTTTAAATTGTGATAACATAGACACAACATGAAATTTACCACTTTATGTGTACAGTTCAGGGGTATTAACTTCATGGTTCTACAACCATCACTGCCACACAGGTGATGCTCCCCAGAACTTTCTTGTCTTCCCAAATTCAAACTTTGTGCCATTTAAAAACTTCCCATCCACCTCCTCCCTCCCCTGGTGACCACCATTCAACTCTTGAAATCTATAAGTATGACTACTCTGGGTCGCTCATTTATATGGAGTCCTGTGATGCTTTTCTTTCTGTGTCTAGCTTATTTCACTTAACCTAATGTTTTAAGGATCATTCATGTTGGAGCACGTGTCTGAATTCTGCTCTTTTGTTATAAGCCTGAATAATGTTCTATTGTATGTCTATATTCCATTTTGTTTATCCATTCGTCCATGCCTACAGACTTGGGTAACTTCCACCTTCTGGCTACTGAGAATAATGCTACTGTGAACATGGGTGTACAGATATATCTATGAGCTTGAACGTGATTTTTAAGATTAAAATTTATTTTTATTATTTTGTTTAGGATTTATTCATTTATTAGAGAGAGAGAGAGAGCCTGTGAGTGGGGGGAGGGGCAGAGGGAGAGACTCCTTGAGCACAGAGCCTACTGTGGGGCTCAATCACATGACCCATGAGATCATGACCTGCGCTGAAATCGAGAGTCTGATGCTCAACCAATTGAGCAACCCGGATGCTCCAAAATGTATTTTAGAAAAAATAATGTTGCATTTTCTACTGGTGAAGCTTATGTCATTTGGCCAGCCTCTCACCATTTTATGGTCTGTTCCTATTATATTTGGGCTGCTTGGGTACCTTTACAAATACAAGCGATGGCTTGTGTGCCATCTGGTTAGCCAGTGTGCACAACGATAAAGTGGGCACCACTGACCAAAAAGCCATACAACTCTTCTAGAATGTCCTTCACCAGAATAGGGATTGCTTGGTTCCCGCTAGAGTTCTGCTGCCTAAGAGATGAGGCCTTCAGTTCATTCTACTTAGATCAATAAATTAAGGAACTATATATTTTTCAACAATTGAGTTATTGATCCATACATATTTATTTTTAATAAAACTTTCCTTCAATGTACACCCAGATATAGAGATTATTTTCTGTCATAACCATCACTAGATGGGATCAAGAAGAAGTCCTTCCTGAGCTGTTAATTTATCACTAGACATGTAAAGGCTCTCCTTGAAAATAGAAAAGTCTCCCACTTTGCAGTGGTGTTTGGCTCTCAAAGGTGCTTTTTTTTGCCCCAGTAACTTAAATACTCTGTTGTTGTACTGGAGTTGTTTAAAAATGTCAACTCTGATCTCTTAGCTACACCTCAAGTTGGCAATCCTCCAAAAGATGGTCAATCATGGGTGGATCAGATGATCACGGTTATGGTAATGCTGTGTAACAAACAGCCCCACATCCTGCAACACACAGCAGTAAGCATTTGCTTAGCTCATGAGCTTCAAGGGTGGCTGGGGCTTGGCTGGGCCAGTCTGCATCCAGCCATAATTCCAACAAGGCATGGCCTCTCATTGAGGTCTGGGCTCAAATCTGTTTGATGCCTGTTCATTCGGAGACCCTGGGAAGGTCTAAGGGAAGCACTTCTCGTGGTCAGGCAGAGGCAAAAGACAGTAAGTAGAAACAGCAAGGCCTCCTAGAGCCTGGGTTCATAATCGGCACACCACCACTTCTCTTTCAGTTCATTGGCTAAAGCAAGTCACATGGTCAAAACTAAGAGAGAATATGTTCTACCTTTTAGGGGGAAAACTGTAAAGTCACATGTCAAATATCTGGGTACAGAAAAGACTGAAGAATTGCAACCAGTAATGCAGCCTTCTTAACCCAGCTGTGGAAAAGGAGCCAGGAACAATTCCACCTCTCCAAAAGAGACAAATGGCCTGCCGACAGCCTAGCATTCAGGTAGACTCATACAGCACAGACAGTGAAGGCTCAAGTAGGAGTCTGCTAAAATCTGGTGGCAGAATAGAAAAGTAAGAACTACAGTGCCTGCTCCTTCAAGTGTGCTCCTTTGAGTTATTAACATGCCAGGCCTCATGGCAGCAGCTGAAAGAATGAGGCTCCAACCTCCCTACTTAGGCAGAAATCATCACTCTGCCTCAGATTCTTTCTGAAACAGATCTCTGACTCTTGCTAGAGTAAACCTTTCTCCTTCTATGAGAAAAAAGGAAGGTATGCCTTGCATGTGATCCCCTCCACACAAGGATAATTAGTGTCAGGTGCCATTTTGATTCCATTGCTTACCCAGCAGCTAGCGGTGAGCACATGGGATTAGTCAAAAGCAAACTGATTTCCTGCCACTGGCCCTGGAAATCAGGTATGATGCCAGGTAATTTAGAGCAACATTTCTCTAGGTGCCTCTAACTGTGGCAAGGCAGTTACCATCAAAAACTTGACACACTGGAACAAAGTCTCAGCGAGACTATGCTCCTTTGAGATGCCCCAAGTTCTCATGAACATTTCCAACCACACTGCTCTACAATGGGTAGGCCTGCAACAGGGGGGACTGGTTCAGCCCTATTCTACCCACTGTCCGATTCCAGTAACAACAGGAAGTGTCAGCAACAGAGATGGGGGAGAAACCAAGGGCTCCCTTGCATCGCTGGCCTGTTTCTAAATGACTCAGATGTGGGTATTTTTCTCATCATGAAAATCCTCCCTAGAGTTCCTTCTCTTTCATAAAGATCTAAGTGATCTCTTTTGTGAGATGACTCGGGGAAGCTGGGCTCCTCTGAGAGGAAGCAGAATTGATGTGAAAGAGATGACTGGGGTTGGTAAGGATGTGGTGAATGTGGACATCAGAAAAACAGGCAGAGAAGCCAACTATGGATCGGTTTAGAAATGGTTAGAGAGAAACTAGGATTTTTTAAATGTATTTATGTTGCTAATCTCATGTGGTGCAGGCTATAGATAGATGAGTCCATTCTACAGAAATGTATCACTGAAGACTGATAAATACTGACAAATGAGTCAGGCCTATGGGGGGTATTCAATCGATCTCCTGGAATGAATGAAGCCTGGTGACACCACCAAGGAGAGAATATGGTGTGCAGGGATTAGAGTTCCCTCTGAGGGAGAGACTTAGACATTGCATCTCTCCCAAATTTAGGGATAGAAGTGGCAGCCACAGCAGGTCACCTTGACGTAGGTGTTCTTGGGTTCATGAAGAAGAACTTGCATGAGTCATCTTAGTTATGCAGAATTTCCTACACTCAGTATCTTTTGACTGCATCTTCCTGGTGTCTTTTCATGTGTTCCACTTTTCTCTACATTTCCCATACATGGTAGAGCCATAGGCTTGATTAGATTCTGATTCAATTCTTCTGGCAAAAAGTCTTCATGGATGGTGCTGTGTATTTCATATTGCATCTCATGAAGTGGTCACTGCACTTCTGGTGATGTCAGTGTTGATCAACGGGCTGTCAGCTTGCCCCACCTCATAAGAAGTTACCCGTTTATCCTTCATCCAATTGTCCTAGCACCTATTGGGGATTGTTGCCTAGATCCGTTGTTTCATGAAGGATAACACATCTCTTCTGAATGGCCTCAACCCAGGGCCATGATCCCTGATTCTATCAAGTTCTCCCAAGTTTATGGCTATCTGTGGGTAGGGTTGGGTTTGGAGAGGGACAAAAAACATCAGAGGAAAACTGAACAGAAGGAGGCCTTTATGGTTGGTGATATACTCCTTTCCAATTGTTAATCACTCTATGTTATACAGAGGACCTTCTTCAAGTTCAGTGGCTTTCATAAGTGGCAAGGCCCAGTATCCTTACTGCTACTGCCCATGGAGGAAGACACTTCAGTGACCTGGACTCAGACTCAGGTTACACCACTCTATAAGCTGCTCTTCTGGGTAATTTTATTTAATGATATCATTCAACTCACTGCTCCATGCTCCCGAACTGGGTCCTAGTAGAAAGGCAGTTCTGGATGTATCACCTTGCCCTATACTCCGGAGTTCATTGTCATTCTTGCCATAGCAGGTGATCCCCAATGAAAACTATGAACTCTACCAGTTCCTCTTCTTTCCTCTGTCTTATCTGTATGGAATGAGTATGAGGTTGCTTTAGGGGATAATCTGGTAAAATCTGAGCCTCGGATCTGGGTGGTTTAGCATTTTAAAAGTTTTCTTTCCACTTACAGAGCATATCTGAAGGGGGGTAGTGGAGAACCTGGGCCCATACAGTCACACAGCGTCCTAGGCTGACAGAGACCCTGCTATTTTAATC
>PISX010011861.1:0-56564 GCA_004024625.1 Mellivora capensis | reverse complement strand
GTCGGGTATTCATCCTTTCTGATGGAGGCATAATACTCCATAGTGTATATGGACCACATCTTCTTTATCCATTCGTCTGTTGAAGGGCATCTTGGTTCTTTCTACAGTTTGGCGACCGTGGCCCTTGCTTATATTCAATTTATTTCTTACAACAACCTTACGAGGCAAGTACTACTGTTATCCTTCTTATAAGCCTTTTCTTTAATGTAGACTCACACCTAGCATAGAGTCCAATGCAGGACTTGAACTCATGACATTGAGATCAAGACCTAAGCTAAAATCAAGAATCGGACACTTAACCAACTGAGACACCCAAGTACTCCTAATGTTATTCTTCTTTTAAAGGTAAGAAAACTTGGGCACTAGGGGTGCCTGGGTGGCTCAGTGGGTTAAAGCCTCTGCCTTCGGCTCAGGTCACGATACCGGGGTCCTGGGATCAAGCCCCGCATCAGGCTCTCTGCTCAGCAAGGAGCCTGCTTCCTCCTCTCTCTCTGCCTGTCTCTCTGCCTACTTGTGATCTCTGTCTGTCAAATAAATAAATAAAATCTTAAATAAATAAATAAATAAATAAATAAATAAATAAAGGTAAGAAAACTTGGGCACTGGATTGGTTATATAACTTATGTAAGGTCACACAGCTAAGAACTGATAGTGTTAGGATGAAAACACTGCCTATCTGGCTTTAGTGACTGTACTCTTGTCTAACCACTGTCTCTGTAAACTTCCCCAACTATGTGTCAGTCACTGAAATAGTTTGACCATTTAATAATTTCTGAAGTGAATATTGAGCATCCACTATGTACTCCAAACAGTGCTAATCACTACATTAAGAATAAAAGAACTACCCCACGACTCAGCAATTGCACTAGTGGGTGTTTACCACAAAGATGCAGATGTAGTGAAAAGAAGAGACACATGCACCCCAGTGTTCATAGCAGCAATGTCCACAATAGCCAAACTATGGTAAGAGTCCAGATGTCCTTCAACAGATGGATGGATAAAGAAGATGCGGTTCATATATACAATGGAATATTACTTAGTCATCAGAAAGGATGAATACCCACCATTTGTACTAACATGGGTGGAACTGGAGGGGATTATGCTAAGTGAAATAAGTCAAGCAGAAAAAGACAATTATCATATGGTTTCACTTATATGAGGAATATAAGAAACAACACAGAGGATCACAAGGGAAGGGAGGGGAAACCAAATAGGAAGAAATCAGAGAGGGAGACAAACCATGAAAGACTCTTGACTCCAGAAAACAAGTTCAGGGTTGTAGAAGGGAGGGGTGTGGGGGTATGGGATAACTGGGTGATGGGCATTAAGGAGGGCACGTGATCTGATGACCACTGGGTGTTATACACAACTAATGAATCATTGAACACTATTTCAAAAACTAATGATGTACTATATGGTGGCTAATTGAATTTAAATTAAAAGAAGAAAAGAAACATTAGACACCATCTTTTCCTTCAAAGATCCTACAGCCTACTAGAGGAGAAAAAACTAACACATATAAAACAACATAAAGGCACAGTGTTACTAGGGTGTTAGAAATCAAGTTAATCCTGATTACAAATAGTCTGTCCTAATGTCTCTATAGACCCTTTAAACATGCCAGAAATTCAAATATTTTATCATCTAAACTGTAGCTCCCAAATTACATATCAACTCTTTTTCCCATATCCAAAGTGCACAGAACTTTGGTGACCCATATATGCTCAAATAGTCCTGTTGTAACTAATTTGGGGATAAGTTCACAAGTTACTTCTGGGGTTGACCCAGCGAATACTTCCTTAGGAAACATAAAGTGTGGTACTGCTATTTTGCCTGAATGGACACCAGGAAATGCCAAAGGCTTCTAAAAAATGATTTGTTTCCTTCTACTTCCATTTGGCATTCTATGTAACTCACATATGCCAGAGCCTGCAATAGCTGAAGGATCATGACACACCAGACAAGATCAGGTACAGGTGGGCAAACTTTACAATAAATTACATCCTGTAGCTATTGGGAAATTTTGTCAGAAGAGAACTTTATTACAATGTGGAATTGTCTAAGGGGCACCTGGGTGGCTCAGTGGGTTAAGCCTCTGCCTTTGGCTCAGGTCATGATCACAGGGTCCTGGGATCGAGCCCCGCATTGGGCTCTCTGTTCAGCAGGGAGCCTGCTTCCCCCTCTCTCTCTGCATGCCTCTCTGCCTACTTGTGATCTCTCTGTCAAATAAATAAATAAAATGTTAAAAAAAAAACAATGTGGAATTGTCCATAAAACTATACATTTAGGATATTTTGTTTGAAATGTTTAAAACTCAAAGACATAAATGGTATTTATAAATATTATCTATTTTCCTCACTATTCCATATTTTGGATTTTATTATTGACTATTTCAGGGATTAGAAACCTTGAGTCATGGCCTGTTTTCATACATAAAGTTTCATTGGAACACAGCCACACCCATTTCTTTACATATTGTCTCCGGTTGTTTTGACACTACATTGGCAGAATTGAGTCCTTGAAACAGAGACCAAGTATCCCACAAAACCTAAAATATTTGTTATTGAGCCCTTTACAGAAAGAGTTTGCCAATCCCTTGACTGCTTCACTAAAAGTTTTATTATAAACATAACAGTAAAAGGGATTCAAGCTAGAAAAAGTATTTAAAACTTACAAAGATATAGATAGATAGATAGATGATAGATAGAGATAAAGATATAGATATAAAGATATATATACTGGATAACCCCTTAGAAATCTGTTGATAGATATTGAATTTTATTGTGCACTTAAGGAAAAAGATCTCAAATACTTTTAACACAGTTATTTAAATCAGTCTGTGTTTTCCTCTGATTCTAGGCAGTGCCCATACATACACCTTTACAGAATTATTCATGTACATGAATTTTAGGATCTGCTTCCTTCTTTTAAGATTAATGCACAAATTTACGGGATGTAAATGTTTAGAGGTACATAGAGATTTTCTAGTTCAACAACCCCTCACTCCCTACTCCAATGTTACAAAAGGGATAATGAGGCTCAGAGTAGGGAAGGGACTTGCCCAAGAGCCAGCTGTAACAGATTGAACTGAACTCCATGTTATACTGCTGTTGCCTCAACTCTGTTTTGTATTACTTTCTTTTTTAAAAAGATTTTATTTATTTATTTGACAGACAGAGACACAGCGGGAGAGGGAACACAAGTAGGAGGAGTGAGAGTGGGAGAAGCAGGCCTCCCATGGAGCTGGCAGCCAGATGCAGGGCTCAATACCAGGACCCTGGGATCATGACCTGAGCTGAAGACAGAGGCTTAAAGACTGAGCCACCCAGGGGCCCCTACATTTTTATATTCTGACAGATTCTTTGCATTGAGAGGTCAATGGAATTCCTTCTTAACCATTCTTTTACTTTTGTAATAGGATTGCTTTCCGGATGAGAAACAAAGACCAAGAAAATCAAAGTATCCTGACCATCCATCAGGATGAATTATTGGCAGAGTTGGGACTGATTACACAGTGATAACATCTGCAGAGAATGACAAAAGGTGATGCTTGGTCCAAGCATGATGAGAAGAAACCAGTGCTTCTCTGGGACTCGCCATGTTCACAATTGAATGCCCATTTTTCATTTGATGTTAAGAAACTAGAGATCTTACTACCCAACCTGGCGTTGTGTCTCCTTATGGATGTAGTAGCCAGGAACAGGTGGTTCCCAGGCAGATACATCTGCCAGACTTGAGTAGAATAGACAAGGGAAAAGCCTGATGGTGACAATAGGAATTATGGGATGATACAAAATTACTATTGCTTTATGTTTTCCCTAGAGGGAGAGATCCAGACAGCAAGACAGAAAAAACTGGGCACTTGCAGAATCTCTGATGTATTTGCTTTGGAACTTTGAGCAGGTCTGACCCTTTAGTTGGTACTTTATTCAATCTGAAATGCTCTCTCTCTCTCTCTCTCTCTCTCTCTCTCACACACACACACACACACACACACACACAGAGTATGTACTTTCTTAAAGCCTTTGCTTTTGCTGATGCTTCACCTGCTCTTCCCACAACCCCTACTTGCTCCCATCTCTTTATGGGTAAATTTGGCCATTTTCCAATGTCATAATGTTAGCTTACACGCCCTTGCTCATGAAACCTTCCAATGCTCTTGCCCCTGGAAGTAAGTTTTGCCTCTTGTGAAGCCTCATAGCTCTTTCTTATATAATTTTTTTTAGCTCTTGCCCATTTATTTATTTATATATGATTTTTTTGCCCATTTATTTATCTTGTACAACCAGGTATAAATATTTATTGAAAAATTGATGATAGTATTTGATCTTACAATAACTGATAGGTAGACAGAATAAGGATCATCACTCCCATTTGACAGATAATAAAGTTGAGGTTTTGAGAGATGAAGGGTTTGCTATGGGACAAAAACCAGACTCAAGGCTGATCATCTCTTTTTCCCTTTTACTCAATCTGGAAGATGAACAGAAATAAGGTTACTCTCTTCAACATAACCTTTGTCAGGATTATCCCAGACCCCTGAATATACACTAGATCTCCTTAAATGCTGGAAATATAGCTTGAAACTCAAGCAGAAAACCATGGGCATAGACTCAGAAACTTTTCAAGCCAGGTAGTGATTTCTCAGAATTATTTTTTATGGTTAGTATCTGGGTTTCATGGCTAGAAAAGACTCTCAAGATTATCTAGGACAAATTTGCAAATAGAAAAACTGTAAATTAAGACTGATAAAAAATGAAAGTTATGTAGGTGTTGGTTAACTCTCCTTCTCATTTCTTCTATATGAACTAAAGCCTGGATAGTACACTCTATGGGAAAAATAACTTCACATCTCCACAAGAGTCAATTGTCTTTTGCCCCTAGCCTCTCATGCTGCTACTTTGTTACCCTAGGGAACAATGCAAGCAGCACTAGTTTAATTGTCAAGTTTAGAATGACCATTCTCTGATGAGGAACTATGAACCATCAAAAAGCCTTGTGGCCAGGAGCTAAACACTAGGCAATTGGCTTCCCAGGACCCTGTTTCTTCTGAGACCTGTTTGGTGTTAGAGCTGCATACCTGACAAAAACTAACTTTTGCAGCTGTCAAGAAAGGAGTCAGGACAGCTGTGAAAAGAATGAGTTGGATTTTGTTCTGCCTCCTGCACCACTCCAAAGCTCTGCCAACATCAGTTTCTAGAACTTTTCCCACCAATGAAAGTAAAAAATGTGCTTTTCAATGGCCTGGTAGAGTCTGGAAGCTTGGCACTTAGGTACTTCTCCTTGTCTCAACATGTACTCCCTGTAGATTCAAACAGAGAATGGCTAGAGGTTAAATATGAGGCACTGGGGTAGTTTTTTTTGTTTGTTTGTTTGTTTGTTTGTTTGTTTTAAATGATCCTCAATTCTGGTCATAACTTCCTTAGGTTGTGCCCAAATGGAAATCACCAGCACCTGTTCTTTCTGCAGCATGTAATCTGGGAGAGTAGCTTCAGATTTGCAATGTCCTCAGACATGTCTTTAAAGTTTCATAATACCACTTGCCATGCTAGAGGGGCTCAGAATTGGTAGTATATGTTTTTAGAAGGGCAGACATGCATAGGGTCAGGGAGGATGTGAAACTGCTAGAGTTGGTTATGTAATTTGCAGAGCCCAGTATGAAATGAGAATGTGAGATTACCTCATTTAAAATCATTAAAATTTCTTGATAGGGTTAGAAAATAATTAAATCAAACCACAGTTCCTTATAATTGTGGGGTTCTGTGAGACTGCACAGGTTGCATTCTCATGAAGCCATCTCTGTTCCCTGTTTACACAGAGACCAGAACACATTGGTTATTCTCAAATTCAAACTGCCCCTTGTCAGAAAACCTGATAAGTTTAATGGTCACTAAACTGTAACTCCCTTTGTGATGATTGCATTGTAAAATGCTGCAGAAAGAGAAAATAAGTCTCCTAATGATGCCGAGGAACCATTCGAAGACTTTACTAGTTTACATGATGACTTTCTAGAGACAGAGGAATTGACTAGATGGCTTTTTATCAATCTTGTAATAGAATACTATTTTTGTGGCTTTCACTGATCTTCCCTAAAACAGTTCAGGCTCTCTTTCAACCAGAATTAACAGCCCATATTGGCTTCTTGCCACTTCACATTTATTCACTGGACCAGTGCATGACTGCTGCTCACATCCCACACAGTTGGGTCAGAGCCTTCACTGGTTAATATTTATAAAAAAAATACTTTGAAGATGAAATCCTCGGTGGGTAGAGAAAACACTGGACTTGGACAGAACAGGGGGTTTTGGGGTCTGGGCCTTTTCTCAGAACTGCCACTACTACATAATGTGATCTTTGACAGATTTGTGGTAGCCAAGTGGCTGTACTTTCCTTTTGATGAAATAGCAAAAGCCTAATAAAGAGGCCGTATCATCTGATGAGATTTTGCCCAGCTCCAACAATGAATGCCTGGGTTGTATGAGAAGAGAGGTATTGGCTGTTTCATCTCTCTGGCCTTCATGCACATATCATACTCTGAAGATGCTGCTTAGCAGGGGAGTACTTCATATTATCAAGAGAAGCATGCTTAGCAATACCTTGTCTGTGGGCTGGCATTTAGACTTTATCTACACACAGAAACCGGTTTGACTGAAATCTGAAATAAACAGACACAGGTGGAAAATAATAATCACAGTAGTGTTACACATAAAATTTGTCTCTAGGCTAAGTAACTAATTTAACTGATGTTTTTAGCATTTTCTATTCTGTTTTTCTGGTACATGAAGGCCTTAGCTAGAAGTGGGTGTTGTGGAGAAATAAAGAAGTTCATTCAGAGCTTATTTTCCCCAGGGCTTTTATGGGGAATTTACCCTCTCCCCTAAAAAGGAGTTGGAAGGGATCAATGCTTTTATTTCCACATAAGGTATAACTGCACACTGCTTAGAACATTACTTTTTTCAGTAGCATTTCGACAGCAAGGAGCTGCAGCAATGTAAGCCAGCTAGGGCTTGGCCTGGGGCTCCAGCCTTAGCCTAAACCTGGGACTGGCAACATCTCCAGTCAATCCTTTGGCTGGTACCACCTCCCTGACCTGACTCCTGAGTGGACTATGGGCCAGGCTAAATCAGGCCACCTCAACACTTGTGTCAGAGAACAAGAGGGAGGGAGGGAGGGCTTTTAGCTGTGTCTGTCTGCGTGCATATTGTTGAAATTTAGCTTTCAGCCTTACCTTAACCAAAACCAGTTGACTCTCTTAAAATAATCTGATTTCAGAAGCCCCTCAGGCATGGCTTGAGGTTCTGTATTGACTTTGGCCCTTGGCTCTGGGGCATAGGAGATGTGAATAGATTTGAGAGTCATGGGAACCTAGATAGGCTACCAAAAGCTTCTAATTGACCAATCCTTAGTCCAGTTCAACATGCACTTACAGAGCCAATAATTCTGTGCCAGACCAGTACTGAAAACTAGGGATACAAAGTGGACTGGGGCCTGGTCCCTGCCCTTCAGCAGTTCACAACCTGTTTACAAAGCCAGAGGAGTAAACAGATGATTTAAATATAATGTGATTAATGATAAGCAAAGGATGAGAACTTGATGTCTTGAAAGCACTGAGGAGAAGCACCCAAGCCAGCCTAGGGGCAACAGGGAAAACGTCCTGGAGGAGGGGTCAACAGGTTGTGTTCAGAGGAATTAGTTAGGGGGAAAACAGTGAGATATATGTGTCAAAGAATGAAAAAGAGCAAATGGAAACAAGTGTCTAACAGCACTCCATGCTCAAGGAAATATGAAGAGCCAGGAAAATTAAAATTTAAAATACAAGGGTTGTGATGGTGAGAAATGAGAGTAGAAAGGGAAGCAGAGAAGTAGTCATGGGTGTCATATTAAGGAGGTTATCTTATATCCTAAAGCCAGCGAGGAGCCAGTTAGGTTTTTTAAGCAGGGAATATTTGTCAATTGAAAGATCTCTTGGAGTGCAGTGAATATATGAATGAATAAACAAATCTACATCACACCTTTATTTTTAAATGTGCAATGTTTTTCCAGAAGCCTACAGAGTAAATCCAGAATTCATTGGTTTTATTCTCTTCAAGCTGCTCTAACCTAAACTTACATTCTCAACTCACTCTGTTCTTGCCAGAGATTAAATTTACAATTCTCTACTCAATTAAAGCTCATGCTATTCCCTATTCCTAATTAGTCCCTTACTTCTTGCTTTCTTTGGTGAATTCATAATAATTCTTTGAGAACCAGGTCAGTTATCTCTCTCTAAGGAGCCTGCCCTTACCCCTAATTATTTTTCCTGTCTTTTCATAGCACCCTGTTCATGCCTTATAGCTTTCATCACACGGTGTTGTAACATCATTGAGTTCCTGGGTATTCCCCATTTGGCATGAGCTGCTTGAAAACAAAGAAGATACCTTATTTATTTCTACATCACTAGCACTTCAAATAGTCAGCAATCAATAAATATTGTTTGAAATAATCTAAGAATCAACTGGTTGAAATAGGTTAAAATCAGACCATCCTAGTAATTTTGGCACTGGAAGAGTTTAATTGTGGAGTGCAGTAGAAAGAGCACAAGTCATGGCTGAAGAGTAGGGGATGAGATATGACTGAGACTTTAGTCCATGCCCTGCGTACTACAATAGCTCTGCACCGTAGTGTCTCAAGCTTTATATTACTCCAACTGATTTCCTAAAATGTTATCAATCTATCTCATCCAAGATACAATTCTTTAGGATTATATTATTCATATTGTCCACATTCCTATCTCCTAGAGGTGTATAGATGATAATATCAAGGGGATAGATAAAGCACTTGGGTCTAGAAGAAAAAAATGTCTAGTCCCTGTGATAGATGAATACTGGAAAATGTCTCTAACGAGATACTTAACAGAACTTCTCATTCAGAATGGAAATATCCCCATCTCTCTCTCTCTCTCTTTTGCATTCTCTCATATTTAAAAAATGGGGAACAGTAACATTTAGAGTTGTATTGCCTTGACTCTGCCTAATCCTAGCAGCCCATTAAAGCCAATACAAATATTTCACAAAGTGGGCCTCTCAAGTTAAATTTCATAGGGTACATACTCATTCATTTGCAGCTTTCATACCCCAAGAGATCTTCTGTCATATATTACAAGGGTTATGGGTATTAAGGAGGGCACTTATTGTGATGAGTACTGAGTGTTTTGTGTAAGTGATGAATCACTCGATTCTACACCTGAAACTAATGGTACACTATATGTTAACTAACTTGAATTTAAGCAAAAACTTGGGAAAATAAAGGTAGGTGTTTCCCTGGATTTTGCTATAAAACCAAAGTCACAATAACACAAGCCAGGTAAGAAAAATAAAGTAATTAAACATATTAATAGGATGTTTCCTAGCTGTCTGGCAGCAAGCTTTACAACATCTACAAAATGATGGCTGATAGATTGTGTCAGTCAGTGAGTATTTAATTTTCACGTTTTTAATATAATATGAAAATAGAACCCAGGTTCTTTTATGATTCCTTTATCACTATTTCCAAAGTTCTATAATCCTGGCTTATTTGTTCCTCCAAGGCTGGCTGAGCCCAGAGAAGTAAGTGTGACGGTTTCAGGACAGATTTTGAAAAAAATTAATAATGACAATTTAAAATGATAGCATTTGCATGGAACCTTATTTTTATAACCCTCTTTTGCATTAATCATCTTAACAACTGATTCTTATAATAACCATGGTATAGTGAGTCTCAGGGCCTTTTCATGTGCTTTTCTCTTTGTTTGGACAGTTCTTCCTACTTATCTTTGCCTAATTCTACTCATGCTTCAGATCTCAGATTGCTGATCACTTTAATCAAGGTAACTTTCCCTGACTTCAGTGCCCATATCAAGTCTCTCTGTTACATACTCATGGCATGGATACCTTTCTTTGTCTTATCACAATTGTGATTTACATGAGTGGACACGAGTATTTAATTATGATACATTTATAATATAAAGTCGTTGCTGAGAAGTTGCTGCCCAACCAGAGACTATACTTCTCAGCCCTCCTAATATGTCAGGGAAAAGAAAGGTGACACATAACCAGTTCTTACTAATGCAATAGAACAGAAGTAATGTGTGTCATTTCTGGGCCACCACATTTAAAAAAGCAGGTGTGTCTTCTTTATCCTTTCTTTTTACTTCATCTGCCTCTTAGGACCTAGGGCAGTGGTTCTCATACTTGACTACATGTTAAAATTGCCTAGGAACTTAAAAAATTCTGATACTTTTGCCATACACCAGGTCAATCAATTAAATCTCTCTTTGTGGACACCCAGGCATCAGTTTTTTTAAAATCTTTAGGAGATTCCTTAGAATCTCCTAAAGTTAAAGACCACTGCCAAGGGATGATTTCTGGGTCCCTGAAACACTCTGGAGAAAGGCTGTCTGCTGAGCAGGAATATCCTTACTGGGCTCTCATGTGAGCAAGAAATAAACTTATGTTATGCCACAGAAATTTGGAAGTTTATTATGTCAGCTATTTTGCCCTAAGTAATATATTCCCCATTATATTTTAAACATCCAGGACAGAGTCAGGATCATATTAAGTGTATAATTACTATTTATTGAAGAAAGTTATTATGTTCCCCACCTTTACAGATGAAGTTGAAATTGGTTAAAAAACCTACCCAAGGATGCACAGATAGAAATGGGTATTCTTCCCACTATCCTACAATGTCCCCTTTTACAGATGAGAAAACCATAGGATTTCAGAAACACCACACTTAATCCCTTATAGGTGACAATTAGTAAGTTGTGATGGCTTCAGGATCCTGGCAGCTAATGGTGGGATTACTGGCACCGAAATAGTGGTAAATGAAGGAACAGAAAGCCATTGACAGGAGTTGGTGGAAATTGGTGGGTGGTAATGCTCCTTACCTGGGTCTTAGGATGCCTGTTTTGGGACCAAGCCCAATACCTCAAATTTTTGGCAACTAAGATCCCTTTTCATGAGATCAGAAAACTAACAATTGGAATATGGTGTTATATGCTAGAAATAAAAAGACCTTAGCCCTGGACCAAATCAAGATCTGACTAAATAGTCTTGTTGACTCCAGTTTCCCTGCATCTTCCAATTTTGTCTAACACATATTTCTGAAGACCACCTATGATATATCACTCCACAGCTCAGAAATATATAATAGCTTCCTGTCCTTCCCATATCAATTCCATACCATTCTTTCCAAAACACTATACGATCCTCTATAATCTTTTATGTCACATCTATCCAACTTTTTCTCTCAGCCTTCCTTTACAGGTCTTTTTCTTTAGACAAGGTGTCCTCTTCACACTCTGTACCCTATCCATGCCATCTTCAGCATTCCTTCAAACTTTTCTTTATGTTGAGTCCTGCTCTCCACCCTACTCTGCTCATGTTTCACAACTTCATAAAATATTCTTATACTACTCTGACCCATCTAGCAAAATTGTAGTTGTTATGTTTTGTGTGCAGATTTCATCTCTCCAGAGGAGTTTGTCAGCATCTCGGTTGGCAGGCCCCCAGACCAAACCCTCTTCATTTGTGTAATTATGATTACTGATAATTTTCTTTGCAGAGATAGTTGGAAAAACACTCCTCAATACATGATCCCATTTGACAGTCATAATCACCTTATAAAATAAATATTTATTCCTTATTTTACAAAATATTTACTGAGTATCTGCAATCTGCCAGGCACTGTATAGGGAAGGCGTTCCTTGCCTCTTTTTACAGATGAGAAAACTAAAAGAATTGTGATATAAAAGGGACTTATTCATATTCACACAGCTGAAAAATAACTAATCTAGTGCTACAACTCAGGTTTACCATTCTACATTCAAGTTTCTTTCTATTACATGTTACATCTCCCCTAGAGTAAGCATTCAGTATTTCTTAACTGAAATAAAATAAATCTTATTTTTAAACATTTGGGAGAATTTTTAGTATGTTATTGGAAGCATTAGCAATATGATCAAGAAACATTTATTGGGCACCAATTGTTGGCTGGATAAGAAGGATGTATATATACATCAGAATAACATTAGACATGCTCTGTTAAGTGTTGTATGAATAACAGAAGTGTATGAAGCCGCCTGAGAAGGACAAGAGCACTGTGAGTTGGTGTGGACCCAACTTTGGAGGAAAAGGAAGATTTGACCTGTGCCTTGGAAGGTAAGTAAGATTTTGATAAAAAGAGAAGGGAGAGGAAGAAGAGCATTTCCAGAAGAGAAAATAATGTAAGTAAAAGTTTCCCAAGGTGTTTCAAGACCAGGTTTGGTATCATTGTTTTGTTTTGTTTTTTACCAACCATAAGAAATAAACTTTTGTACAAAATGTGATAAGTGAAAACCCAGTTGGTTTTGAAGATTGAAAGAAAGTGATAAAAAAGTGGGAGACCAAAACCCTGAAATGAGTTACTGGAAGTGACAGAACTTTTCAAACTGTAAATTAAAATGCTCACAGAAACAATTAAAATGATTATTGTTGTTTTTGTTGTTGCTATTCTACTGCACAATAAATGGTTTAATTTAATCATTTCTGAGTTCATCACTGAGTGATGGCCATTTCTATAAACCATTCTATAAAACTTACCAAGAAAGACAAAGGAAGAAACTATACAAATGGGAAACTTCCTTTCTTCGCACATTGTACTGAGTTTATTCAAAGTTCAGGAAGACCTGAGTCAGCAGGTGGGAGGCTTCAGGCCTCTGTTAGTCCCTTTCATTTAAAGTGAGATTCTTGGAGAAAATGACTTTTGGGGAAAGTGTTTTTTACTAAGAAGAAATAAATACAAGTTGACTGAGTGTCCCAGCAATGCTAATTATCATTTCTCACTTTGGCCAGCACTTTTATCTCTTCAGTGACTTGTATAGACTCATCATCTTTTCACTCTGACTCTGGGAAATGAGAACTAGTATTAAAGTTATATACGTAGGAAGTTTTGAAGGCTGTGGAGCCAAGATGACTGGTTTCAAATCTCAGCTCTGTCACTTACTACCTGTGAGAACATATACCTCTCTCAGTCTCAGAGAGAAAGAATAATTCCTACTCTTCAGAATTCTCATGAGGATTACATAAAATTTGTATATGTAAGGACTGGAATGTTCCTCAAATACCAGTTCTTGTTTGGTTCCCTGGCATTATAGGGGGTAGGTTGAGAGTTAGAGAAGATATGGACCCAAGTGAAGTAAATTTATTGAACAAATTGCAGTTGAGTTTTTCTTAAGTGTCGGGTTCAGTTCTTGGGGCCAGAGACAGAGCAGTGAACAAAGCAAACAAGAACTTTATTTTTATAGAATGTGTAGGCCAAGGCTTTTTTGACATACATCAGCTGTATGTCTGTAATACTTAATTCCACTGAGCCTCAGTTCACTCAGTGGAATGATAGTCATTGCCCAAACATACTTTATAAGGAAGTTGCAAGAGTCAAATTAGATAATGAACAAAGAAGCATTCTTGTGAACTGTAAATTACTTTAATAATGAAATTACTAGCAGTTGTGTTCCTATTTGTTTGCAAGTGGGGTTAAAAATCATGAGTTGCTAACTGTAGATAGCAAAAAGCATATTATCACAGAATCCTGGCCAGGAACCTGGCCAGGCTGGAGTGAATATTAGAATATTGTCAATATCAAGGCCATGCTGCTAAAGGTATCAAGTCACTTTGTACAGCCAGGGAGTTCTGGCTGTCTATAGTACTGAAAGAGAAAGACTTTGTCTTTGGAATTTTAGTCATTCCTACTTCCTAGACAAGAAGCCCATATTCCCATATTTTTAAAAAAATTTTTAAATTTTCAATTAATTAACAAATAATGTATTATTTGTTTTAGGGGTACAGGTCTGTGATTCTTCAGTCTTAGTGTTCATTACATACCCTTCCCAGTGTCCATCACCAAGTTACCCCATCCCCTCACTAACCTCCCCTTCAGCAACCCTCCTATAGCCTTTTTAACTTTTTCCTTTTTCAGTCCTCTAAATAAATCTGTTTTAAGAAAATGATCCAGTCAACTCATTCATATTAATATGTAAATGATTGAAAAGACTTCATGGATGACCACTCCCAAGGAAAGGGCATTGAAGTGGGGACTTTGCCTTAAGATAATGAAATAGAGCACTAATGGTAAAATTCTGGGAAATATTAATAAAACTCAGGTTTCTCTGAAATTATACCAAGTGGATGAAGACTGGTCCAACTATAGGAGTTTTAACAATAATAGAACCATAAAATGTTGGAGCTAAAAGACTTCTCAAAGTATGTTCACTAGAACATTAATCATTCATCAATTCTAAAAAGGAAGAAGGATGAAGGAAAAAGAAAAAGGAAAAAGGAAGAGGATGAAGTGATGACCAATATCCATGGAAATCCTTTCCAGTAGCCTCAAAGCATAGGTCTTTTATGAACCATTGTTAGCATTGGGGGAGAGCACAGATCTGTTGGTACATGCAGGGAAACCCATCTCCAAATCTCACTAGTGAGGTTCTCAGGCTGAATTAGTTGGCAAAAATATATACTCTTTGGCTTTGTAGAACAAACCTATTTATTTCATTATCTTCCCAGAAAACCACTTGAAGAGAACTATTCAACTTTTCCAGAAGAAATACCCTATTCACATGGTTACTAAGAACTACTATGTTCTTACAATGTGATCTTTTCCTGGCAATAATTAATTGGTCAAAGAATGGGCATGTGACCCAAGCTTGTACAATCAGAGTTCTTATCTGGGCTTTTGAATCTTGAGATTTCAGCCCAATCTGGCTTCTAACTTGAACTGTATATATGTTATCAGTGACCATTTTCTCCCATGTGGACTTAGAATGGAGAAAGTGGTCTGTAGAAGAGAAGAAGGAAGAGATATGCCAAGAGAAGCAGACACAATACAGGGAAAGAGAGAGAGAGTCCTGACAGCATTGAGTACCTTGTTCTAATTGTTTCTGAGGCTGAGCAGAATTCTGGTTCTGTGAGATATCCCTAGAAACTAAATTATAAATAGCTATGTAAGTTAAATAATTTGATTTCTCTTTTTGCTGGAGTGAGCTCAACTGGGTTCCATTACTTGTAACCATAACCCCTAACGAGTAAAGCCCTTTACTTATCAAAACCAAAGACAATTCATCAGTGAGCTTTTATAGTCACACAATCCTATTATTATTGTAGAAGTATCTATAATTTTTTTAATGACAAAATCTGTAGGCCATGTGCTTTTTGCATGATTAAGAGACCTATAGAAACTGAAGCACAAAGCAAGACAAATAATTTTCGAGGGTCAATATCAGAGCTGGAAAGCATATCAATGTATTATGATTTGGGATTATTCATGAACTTTGTTGTCTCAGCCCAAGATGGGGTCCCTTGCCTTTATACTAGTGATTCTCACTGATAGAGATGGCTGGTTTAAAAAACCAAAATGTTTCCTCTAACCATCTGTGTGACAAAACCTATAAACCTAAAGCCACTGTTACAGCATTTGAGTACAGTCATTCTGAGTCCAGGTGGTTGATATATTCACTTCATGAATATGGCATATAATAGTTAAGAAAGCACAACTTGTACAGTCAGAAGATGTTTGAATCTTGTTTCTATAACTTTCAAATGTGTGCTCTTATGCTAGTGATTTAATTTCTCTGAGTTTCAGTGTTCTCATTTGTAAAATGAAGATATAAATACCTTCTTAGCTGTACTCAAAGAGATTTGTTAGGATTAGATGGGGAAAAGAGCTTTGAAAACTCTAAAATGCTGAACATGTCCTAATTCTTTTGATTTCTTAACAGAAGAAAAGGATGGACTTTGTTCTTTTTCTATTGTGTATTTTTTTGAAGGTATGCCTAGAACATAGTAGGGCTGAAAAAAAGATCAAGGTACTCATTGAAAGTTCCTGGCATTTTGTCAATGAGGAAAGGATCATGCAGATAATATGCAATATCATTTAGTAGTCAGGATAACATGAGTTAAAGAATCAGGTTTTGGGGGTTTCAAATCTGAATCTCTTTATTACTTAGTAGTTCTATGATCTAGGACAGGTTGCTGTATTTCTCTGAGTCTCTCTTTTCTCATCTATAAAATAAGAGTAATAATAATATTTTTCTCATAAGATTGTTATGAGGATTAAATGAGTTAATTTGTATAATAAAGCTATTAGGAAAATGGCTGATCACAGAGTAAGCACTCCTGGTGGTAAATAAATTAGCTAATGCATGGGTCTTAAAAGGACAGCAAGCCGTAATAGGTTTGTAATAAATATTAACTACTATTATAATCCATTGCATAGACTCTGGTGATAAGAGAACCACAACCTAGCTATTTCTATATGAGGTGCTTTCATTTCAATCTGATGATACAATACAAATGCTTTTGCAATACTATATTACTCTTGGGTTCATGTCCCTGTCCTGGTTTGCTATCTGTGACAGGAGCTGCTTTTAACAGCTGTGTAGACAAGTTTTCTGGGCACTGCCATGGCACATGTAATTGCAATTTGGCCAGCGTTGGAAAGCAGGTGACTAAGGAATGGTCATGTTAGATAGGAGACAAAGGGGTTATTGGTGATAAGCTAATATTTGATCATTGTATTTGAATCTGCTTTAGTCCCAGGTTTAAGCTGATTCAGGAAGGAAAACAACCAGAACCGGTATCCTTTGCACTTCTATGAGGATGTGATCAGTTTGGGTCTGTTGAAAAATACTGTTTGCTTTTCTCTATAGCTTTGACCATAATAATTCACAATTCCAGTATACACAAGCTTGAGTCATCTATTTAAATAAAGTAACAGATTTTCAACTGACAAATATCAAAACACTATTTATGATTCATTAGGTAAAGTAAAAGAATTTCTACTAATAAATCCACTTTCCAAGGTATGACATGCTGCCTTTCTTTCATTAATTTATATTTTAACGCAGTCAGAAATTAAATAAATTTTTTTTATAAATCAATCTTTTTTTTAAGATTTTATTTATTTATTAGAGAGAGAGATCACAAGTAGGCAGAGAGGCAGGCAGAGAGAGAGAGGGAAGCAGGTTCCCCGCTGAGCAGGGAGCCCGATGTGGGGCTCGATCCCACGACTCTGAGATCATGACCTGAACCGAAGGCAGTGGCTTAACTCACTGAGCTACCCAGGCGCCCCCAAATTAAAGAAATTTTTAATGTTTACAGACTGATTCATGATATTCTAAGGAGTTATCTGCCCTGGGTCAAAGTAGAACCTAAGAGGTGGGGGCTTTTTCTCAGAGACTTGTGATATAGGTCACACTTCTCTGAGGGGAAGTCATGTACAGGAAGGCAGTAGCAAAAGATTATGAGTCCAACTATAACACATCCCCAGCTCTAACCCTTGTGGCTTCACTGTCAGTCACGCTCAAAAGCAGCTGCCAGAAAGTGATTCTAGAGAATTTATCCCAATTTTCAGACAGAGCTAGTCCAATCCTAACCAAAGTTTTCACTTAGCTGTACATAATCTGTTTCTCTGGGGAAGGAAACCGCTTGTTGAGGAGGACTGATCATTGAAAATTCTGGTGTGGAAGAAAGAACTCTAACAAAGAATGATGGCCCCATATTTCTCTTTATCTGAATAGTTGAATGACCTTGAGCAAGTCACATCAGGTTCAGAAGACAGGTTCCTCTTCTGTGTAACAGAGCTAATCATGCACACTCTGCTTAATTCCAAAAGTTGTTATGAACACTGACTGAGGTATTACATGCAAATATTCTTTGAACCACATTTTTCTGTTCAAAGATCACTGTTGTCGGAGCCCAAAGATGTAGAGACATCACAGAGATAGGGTGAAGGCATCCCCCCCAGTTTGGGTTATCCAGGGAAAATACATGGATATGATGGCAGTTGTTCAGTGGTTTGCCTCTCCTAGATTTGAACTCTACAGGGAGGCTCTGCTACTGTGAATGATAACAGTAATCTCAAGAGTGTCTTTCGGCCTTATTCAGATTACCCGGAACACTGCATTCTTAAATGTCCATAAGTGACATATGTACTCTGACTGATGGTCATTTTCCCCTTTGGCAGCTCTTGATTCCCTCCTCAGTACCTGGTAAAGCCAAAACAAATATGAGCCAAGATTCCCTGTACACTGTCACCCACAAATGTATTTTTCAGCAACAAATGTTGTCAAGGACATTTCCAGAGTAGGATGGAATAGGTCTTTTCTGCTGGGAAAGCATAAGATGTGGGTGGGAAGAAAGGGGTCTTGATGAAATGACTTCCAACTTTTGACCTCTGTTTCACATGTTTTGAAACCTCTTAAATGTGGAATTTAAACTTTGAATTCCAAATGTTATCCCTGGCACCTGAACTTGGGGTCAAATATCCTTAGGCATTTTGAAAAGTAAATAGCACTATACAGATGATACCAGTAATTAACTATTGCCTAATGCCTGAGAGGCAATATAACATTCTGTTTTGTATCAAACACAGCAGGCTTTAAGTTCTACTTCCACCTCAATATTGTCATCTTTAAAATGGGAATAATGACAATAATACTTTCCTTGGAGAACACTTGTAAGGATTTCAAATAATATATGGATTGGCACATAATGGACAACTTTTAAAGATAATCCTTATTATATATTTTCTTTGTATTATTTTGTTTGTTGTTTTCATAACAAATTGTCAAGAAGGAAATTATTATTATCTCTATTTTACAAAAAAGTAAAAAGGCCTGAATTGGGAGATTAGCCAGAGGTCACGTAACATGTAAATAGAGGTAGAAATTACTTTTATTCTTCATCATATATAATCGTAAAACCTGTTAGAAAATGCCTTGGTGGGGCACCTGGACGGCTCAGTCATTAAGCAGCTGCCTTCAGCTCAGGTTATGATCCAGGGGTCCTGGGATCCAGGCCTCAGTGGGCTCTCTGCTCAGTGGGAAGCCTGCTTCTTCCTCTCCCACTCCCCCTGCTTGTGTTTCCTCTCTCCTCTTGCTGTTTCTCTCTCTCTCTCTCTCTCTCTCTCTCTGTGTCAAATAAATACATAAAATATTTACAAAAAAAAGAAAGAAAATGCCTTGCTATGCCGTACATTCAATACTGCTTTTGTTTATCTAATGTTTAGTCTGCATGATATCAATAAACCGGGCATCTTACCAGAGCATAGAGAGGCAGCTGTGGCATAGTGGTAGGAGGTTACTTGTTTTGTGATAAAACATCTAGATTCATAAATGATACAGGCCCTGCCCTGTATCAGCTGACTTTGGGCAAATTATTTAATATTTCTGAGCCTAGTTTCTCCCTTTACAAAATACAGATAACATCTACTCACCTGGCTTCTTGTACAAAAGTAATTATTAATGATCTGTAATGCCAGTATATCACAATGGGCTCCCAGTTAATTATCACTGTTTGCAAATAGCAAAAGCGTGAACAAATCTCGTTCTTGAAACACTTTTGTAATCTGCTTGCATTTGATATTTTATATCTATAGTTTGGCTAAATGGAACATTTAGAGCTCTCGGTCCCAGTGACTAGTACAGTGCCTGGCAAATAGTGGGAGTTCCACACATGGGTTAAACAAATGAAAAATTAATAAATGACAACGCACAAAGAGGGTTATACTGCCTGGTAGAAGAGGAAGATTTATAAGATATATATGTAATATCTGGTTATGATAAGTGTTTTCAAAAGAGATAAAAATAAAAATTTTATATAAATTATTATTAATAAATCCAGTAATGCTTCCCAGAGCACTCAATATTTGAGCTGTGTTATGAAAAATATGTTGAGTTTGGTCATGAGGGAAAGGAGGGAATAACATTTTAGTAAAAGTAAACAGCATGAACCAAAGGTAGGCAGACCTGAGAGTGTAGGATATGTTCAGAGGGAGCCCAGAAAGCCTGATGTGGCTGAAGAGGTAGGTGGTTGATAGGAGAACAGATGGGAGAAAGGATTACAGAGAAGCATTAGGGCCTAACTGTGACAGACTCCAAAGTCTAGGGTATGGACCTTAGAGTTGAACCTGCAGGCCAGAGGTCGCTGATTGGCAGCCCACAAATGAATTCTTGTCTATAAAAATGTTTTGTGCGTGTGTGTGTGTGTAGGGGGATGCTGAAAAGAATTGGCTTACATGATGTTTTTAAACTAACTGAATTAGTTGCCAACTTTTAAAAAAAGTTCAGATTTCACATTAAAATCGAGAATACTATACTTAAAAATAATGGAACATCTGAAATACCAAAGCTGCATTCTTGCCTGACAATAACTGGTTTAGAATTAAATGATAGCTGCCCCTTTCAGATACGACATGTACTCTCTAGTTCGCCACATCCTCCACCACCCTACCCTTTGTGTATCTCGTACCAGGTTCTCTTCACTCACTTTTGTTGCTCATGAGGCATTTGAGTTTGAAACCCCTGGTGGAGGGGCACCTGGGCTGCTCAGTAGATTGGGTTGACTCTTGATTTCAGCTCAGGTCATGATCTCAGGGTCCTGGGATCTAATGTTTGGGGCTCCATGTTCAGTGGGGAGTCTGCACAAGGATTCTTTCTCCCTCTCTTTGCCCCTCCTCCTGCTTATACTTTCTCTTTTCTCTGAAATAACTAACTAACTAACTGAATAAATAAATAAATAAAACCTTGGTATAAGCAATTGAAGGTTATAGAGTGAGGAGCAATGAGAAGAGCCATCCTTTTAGACAAAGACCTGTGATTCTGATTCTGTTGAGGATAGCCTGGAAGAGGGTAGTCATGGGGAGAATTAGGGCTGGATCTGTGGGAAAGGATAAGATGAGATGGAGGCTCCAACACTAAGAAGCAGGAAGAACATATGAGCTGTGAATGTAATCCTTTATAACCCTCTAAGTGGAAGAAATAGCAAACATCTACAAAACAGCAGAGAGAAGAATTCTGAGGGTTTATTCAGAAGCTCCACTCTTCATTTCTAATGCAACTCAAATGTTTTTAGATGATTCTTCACTCTCCTTCTTAGACTCTGAATAACTCTCAAAGACATAGTCCACAGTGTCTTATTTATCAGTGAGCCCTAGTGCCTAGCACAGAGCCTGGAAAGCAGTAAGTGTTTAGTAGATACTCAATGCATGAATTGGAGGGATTCTCTACTTTACTTGTAGGTAGAGGAAAGGTTTATTACATTCTTTTTAAAAAATATTTTATTTATTGATTTGACAGAGAGAGATCACAAGTAGGCAGAGAGACAGGCAGAGAGAGAAGGGGGGGGAGCAGGCTCCCCGCCAAGCAGAGACCCCATGCGGGACTGAATCCCAGGACCCTGAGACCATGACCCGAGCCGAAGACAGAGGCTTTAACCCACTGAGCCACCCAGGCGCCCCGGTTTATTACATTCTTAAGTATACTGAAACCACAGGGGTTTTTGCAACCCTCTCCCCCCGGTGAAGCCAAACTCCTAGCTTGGAAATAGAATTTTAATTTTGTGGAAATAGAATCCGTCCTTTTACTCAATGGATATTTATTGAGCACAGACCATGTGCCATGCCAAGCTGAGTTTTAAAAACTTGATGATGAACAAAACTGACATGGTCCATGTTCTCAGGAAAACACACCTACAGTCTACTGAGGAAAGTAAATTTTAAGCAAATAAATGCACATTTGGGTACTATTAAAACATATTAGAAGGTGGGTAAATGAGGAACCTGAGCTAGCCTAAGAGGTCCAAGAAGTCTTCCTGGAAATTCTGTGTGCATAGGCATTAACTAATGAACAGGAAAAAGGAAGAACAAGCATTTCAGGTACAGGAACAGCATTTGAGGAATTCTGAATAAAAGCCAGTGTGAGTGGAGTTCACAAAGCAAAAGGAAAAAAGGTAGAGAGATATTAATCACATAGATTTGAGCTTTAAAGATTTGGTTGTTATACTAAGAGCAATGAAAAGCCAGATACAGAGTTTAAGTAGAAGAATAATATGACTAGATTCAGCTTTTAAAAAAGACTCTCTACACAAACATATGTTAACAAATGATTATTAACAAAGGTCTGAAGGCAATTAAGAGGAAAAAGATAGTTTCTTTTTTCAAAAATGGTGCTGATAAAATAGGACATCCATATACAAAAGAAGTGGATATCCATATATCAAACTTAACACAAAATGGATCAGACATCTAAATAAGTGTAAAACTGAAAATTATAAGGCTTCTAGAAATCAAAGCACAGGTTTTTAAAAACACAGTTTGAGATCTTGTGTTAAAAAACATTTCTTAGATCTGACACCAAAAGCACAATCCATAAATGAACAAATTGATATAATGGACTTCATCATAATTAAATATTTTTTGCTCTTAAAAATGTCCTGGTAAGACAATGAAGACAAACTACAAACTGAAAGAAAATACTAGTGAGCCATATTTCTGATAATGAACTTGTATCTACAATATATAAATCAACCTAAAAACTCCATAATGGAATACAAGCAGCACAATTTGTAAAATCGGCAAAAAAATTGAGTAGAGTCCTCACCAAAGAAAATATACAAATGGCAAAAAAAAAACCCATGAAAAATACTTTACAACATTATTCATTGGAGTAATGAAAATTAAATGAGAAACATCTACACATTAAATTAAAAGGACTGAACATACCAAGTGTTGGTAAGTGTATGGAGGAACTTCTGGTAAGAATGTGAAATGGTACAATCACTTTGGAAGGCAGTCTGGCAGTTTCTTAAAAGGGTAACTATACACCTACCCTGAAGCCCACTCAATCCACTATTAAATATATGGTCAAGAGAAATGAAAGCATATGTCCACATAAAGACATGTACAAATATTCATAATCACTTTATCTGTAATAACCAAAAAATTTAAAGGGCCCAAATGCCATCAACAAGTGAATGGATAAACAAACTGGTATATCCATACAATAGAATGGATTTACTTGGCAATAAAGTAGAAAAAAGTATATTTTATATTTTATATATTTTTATATTTTATATTAAAAAACTACATTATATATATATGTATGTATGTATGTCAATAATATCTTAATTATGCTGTTTTTAAAAAATCCCTCTGGGATAGAAAATGCAAATATATAGATATAGGGATATATCTATATATATATCTATATCTATATATTTGCAGTTTCTATCCCAGAGGGATTTATATATATATATATATATATATGTATATGTATATGTATATGTATGTGTATATATATGTATAGTCAATTTATATATATATAAACATATATATTTACATATTATATATATAAATATAATATAAATATATATATATAGTCAATTGATTATTGAAAAAGGAGTAATGGCAAAACAATGAAGCAAATACAGTTTTTCAACAAATAGTGCTAGAACACAATGAATCTAGATAGATCTTACACTCTTCACAAAAATTTAACTCAAAAGGAATCACAGATCTAAATGTAAAATGCAAAACTACCCTAAAAGATAACATAGGAGAAACCCTAGATGACCTTGGGTGTGGTGATGACTTTTTAGATACAACACCAACAACTTTTCATGACAAAGTCCATGAAAAAGGGGATCAATAAACTGGACTTCATTAAAATTAAAAACTTCTTGTGTGTGAAAGACAATGTTAACAGAATGAGAAAACAAGTACAGACTGGGATAAAATATTTGCAAAAGACACAGCAATAAAGGACTGTAATCCAAAATATACAAAGAACTCTTAAAATTCAACAATAAGAAAACAAACAACCAGATTAAAAAATGGGCCAAAGACTTTAACAGACACCTCACCAAAGAAAATATTCAATGGCAAATAAGTATATGAAAACATACACTCCACAGCATATGTCATCAGGGAAATTCAAATTAAAACAACAATGAGATACCACTACCAGAACTACCAAAATTTGGAGCACTGACAACACAAAATGCTGGTGAGGATGTGGAACAACAGGAACTCTCATTCATTGCTGGTGGGAATGCAAAATGGTACAGCTACTTTGGAAGATATTTTGGTGGTTTATTACAAAACTAAACTTACTTTACTATATGATCCAGGAATCATGCCCCTTGGTATTTACCCAAGGGAGTTGAAAATTTATGTCCACACAAAAGCTTACACACAATACTCATAGCAACTTTATTCATAATTGCCAAAACTTGGAAACAACCGAGATATACTTCAGTAGATGACTGGATGAATAAACTGTGGTATGTCCAGACAATGGAATATTATTTGATACTAAAAAGAAATAAGCCATCAAGTTATGAGAAGACATGGAGGAAACTTAAGTGCATATTATTAAGTGAAAGAAGCCAATCTGAAAGGTCACATATTTTAAGATTCTAGCTATTTGACATTCTGGAAAGAGTAAAACTATGGAGACAGCGTAAAGATCAGTGGTGGCCAGGGAGTGGTGGGGAGAATAAATATTTGGAGATAGGATTTTTAGGGCAGTGAAAATTGTTTTCATGATACTATAGTGATGGATACATGCCATTGTACAATTGTTCAACCCCACAGAATGTACAACACCAAGAGTTAACCCTAATGTAAACTATGGACTTAGGTGATTATAATGTATCAATGTAAGTTTTTCCTGTTGTTACAAATACACTGCTTTGGTGAGAAATGTTGATCATGGGGGAAGCTATGCATATGTTGGTGCAGGAGGCATATGGGAAATCACTGTGTCTTTCTTTTAGTTTTGTTGTGAACCTTAACCTGCTCTAAAAAATTAAGTCTTAATTAAAAAAATCCCTCTGGCTGTTCAATGAAGAACTGACTCTAGGTAAGTAAGAATGAGAAAGATAGAGACCATTTACAGTGATCCAGGTGAAAAAGGGAAGTGGCTTGAACTATGTTGGCAGTAATAAAGATGAAGAAAACTGGGCAGATTTGTGAAATATTTAGGAAATAAAACGAACAGAAGTTGGGAGAATGTCCACCATTTTCCAAAGGTCAGTTCATCCTGGCTTTCCAAAGCAAGGACCTAGGAAAAATTACATTAATACAACTCCCTTGAAATTGCAGGGGAAGCCAGTGACAAAAACTTTACCCTCACTTCAGATGTCCTGGGAGAACGCCACGGATGCTAATTTTGTTGCTCAGAAACTACAAAGAAAAAGGAGAAGGAGAAGAAGAAGGAAAAAAGATGGTACAAGCACATAATTTATGTAATATTCAATAGTGTCTCTTGATCTTTTTTAAAGTCCTGGAAAGAAAAAAAGATGAGAAAGGAGATCAGAGTTTAAAATTCAGAGTAAAGTGGATGCCCTATTATGTTCACAGTAGTTAGCCTTTCCTGACAATGCTATAAATGTTGATAGCGCTCCTTTTAAAAATAAAACACAATATGATTCTTTAGATTTGTAGAGTGCTTTCCTGTTTACTAAGTTGTTCCATCACCTTCTCTAACTACTACTTCAGTCTTCTAAGGTAGGAATTATTGGCCATACTTTTCTGATGAAAAAACTCTGAAGACCATTTTGGCATTGTAGAAAAAACATGGACTTTGGAATCCTTCAGACCTGGGTTTAAATATCTGTCAGGCTGCCATTTATTTAATGGGGAACTTCAGAGAATTATTTCAAAACTCAATTTTTAAGGCTTCTTTACCTTTATCCAAGAGTCATTTCACTACCATTAGCATCCCCTCCAAGTACCCACCCTCTATTGAGTGTAAATAAGAAGAAAACTCAAGTCAGTCACAGCACTCTAAATTGTCACTGTCAGAAAGATCATCTACTCCAGCCTCGACCTTCTCCTCTCCCCATTTCACAGGCAAGAAATTGAAGCTGAGGAATTGGAAGAGATTCATTATCAGTCTGTAGACAGTTCTCCTGTCTTTGAGACCTACGTTATTTTCATTCTACTTTCTCACCAGCCCAGCTGACTCAATTCTCTTTGAGCAACCCTAGTTAAAAGCTTTGGTGGAACTAGAGGTTGTGATGACTATTCAAATAAAGTTTTCAAAGTATCTGTGTGTTTCAGTTACATACTCCCATTTCCTATTATAATGGGGAATTGAAAATTAGCCTTGTTACAATTTGACCTAAGAATAAGGCGGCTTCTTTACCCTAAGGGGTGATTTGTGAGATTCCTCGCTAAAAATGGCAGACAGGGGTATATTTGGGATATATGCAGGCAAGGCTGAAGCCATTAAAATACCAAGGGATAATTTTCACCACTTCAGGTAAAAAAGCCTTTGCATTCTGGAAGATTCATTTGTAGCTCTTGTCCAAATGCCCTTGACATTGATTAATCTAGCTAAAATAGCAATGAGATGGAAGACTAGTTTAGGTTCTACTAATGTGGAACATAGAAAAAATAATGTCATTGTTTCAACGTCTTCATCTGGAAAATAGAGCTGATCATACCCATTCTTCCCTGCCTTTAGGATTAAGTTACCTCCTTTGGTCAGAGTAAGTAAATGCCCATGCTTGGCTGTAAACAAGGTAAGTCTCTGTAGAAGCCTGTAAACAGTTGAAGAGATCCACACAAAAATCTACACCAGCATTCTGGGAGAGACAGACCCTGCCCAAAACTAGAGGTGTAAGAAATTTAAAGGCTAGGGAGGCCAAGGGCCCCTGCTGACACAAAGGGAAACCTCCTTTCCCATAGGTCTACCCTGCCACTTCTACTCTTCCATCCCCAATCTGCCTGTCCATCTTTACAGAATGACTATGGTCCCTCCTCCATAAAGGAGCAATTGCAATATCCCACTTCAACCCCCAGTCCTGGCGGTCTACCAAGAAGAAGGAAAGCAGTCCCATGTAGTTTCCATTACTTGAATAGTGCAGTTTCCAAGCTTAAGATATGCAAGGCAACTTGGAAAAGCAAGTGCCTGTATATAAGCAAAGGGCTGCAAAACCCTGGACAAAAATCAAGGTCCCTGTGCACATGACCAGCGTTTATGGTGTTTGTCTGCTCATCTGGGTGATTTTGCCTTTGCACATCTGGATAGATGAGAAGTGTATGTTTAGAGGCAATTTGACAGGAAAACAAGAAGAAAAGAGGGTAGAAATGACCTCTGGTTATTAGGCAGAAGGTTCCGAAAGCAACTGGCATCTGCCACAAGGCCCAATCTACCCCTACAGAGAAATTTGGAAGGTTTCAGCAAGTATCAGCTGCTTTGGCCATAGATTCTTCTTCAGTTTGTAGGAGACCCTCCCTTCTGGGCTTCTGTCTGCCTTGAACATATAGTCCTTCTCCTGACACACTGGTTCTCCTATCGCCCCTACTTACTCCCTTCCCCCTCTCACACAGAGTCTGTTTTGAGATTGGACTTCGGAACCAAATCTGTAAGTGTTGGCCTTCAGGAGCTCCTCTCAGTCCTGTCTTCAAAATAAAGCTCCTGGTTAAAGCTTCAGCTCTGGCACCTAAAACCTGGTCCCTGAAAGTAAGAGGTATTCAGGGAGCTAGGGCCCTCCTGGGCTACAGCAATCCACTCCTGCCTTCACCCACGCTGCGCCAGCACTCATTTCTCCAAAGCCATCCGGCGTTAGCGCGCTGTGAGGGGAGGAGAGAAAAGGAAAGGGGAGGGGAGGGAGAAAGGAGGTGGGAAGGCAAGGAGGCCGGCCCGGCGGGGGCGGGACCGACTAGCAAACTGTTGCATTTGCTCTCCACCTCCCAGCTCCCCTTCCGAGATCCCAGTGAGCCAGCGTGCGGGGAGAGCTGGAGGGTCCGGAGCAAACGCAGAGGCAGAAGAGGCAACAGAGGAAAGCGACCTAGATAGCCACTCCAGTGCGGGACAGGCGCTTAAGAGACGTACGGCGTCAACCCCAGCTGGGCTTCAGCGACAGCGAACGCTTCTTGCAGTGCGGCGGCTTGAAGCCGCCGCCCCAGAGCTGCCCTTTCCTCTTCGGTGAAGTTTTTAAAAACAGCTAGAGACTCGGAGGAAGCGAGGAAAGTGCCGGGTAGGACTGAGGGCTGCCTTTGTCCTCCTCCCCTTCACCCCGCCCCCCCCCTCTTCTATTGCAGCCTCGGCCCGCTCCTCTCTGCCCGTCCCCCTACCCACCCCCCACCCCTAGTCGGCCCAGCGCAGCCAGCCCGAGTTTGCAGAGAGGTAACTCCCTTTGGCTGCGAACAGGCGAGCTAGCTGCACGTTGCAAAGAGGGCTTTGGGGAGCCGGGCAACCAGTGAGCCGCTTCAGCACTGCAGCTGGGACCCGGCTAGTTAGGCGGTACGCGGGGCGGGCCCCCAGGTTCCCCTCATTTCCTTTCCATCTCCTACTGCACGCAGCAGCCGCCCCCGTTTGCAGGACACCCCCCACCCCCGTTTGCAGGACTATAGACCAAACAATGAAAGGCCAGAGGGCAGCGGGGGCTTCAGTAAACGATTAAAAACGAAAACAAAAACAACCAAACCAAAGCAAACAAACCCTCAAACCCCAAATAAACCATAGAGAATAACCCGGTTCCTACTTGCACCTGCTTCAGTGGACACTGAATTTGGAAGGCAGAGGGTTTTTCTTGTTTTTGTTCTGTTTCTTTGAGACTTGGGCATCTCTTGACTCTACCCTCCCAAGATTTCAGGAGCAGGCTGTGAGCCTAGCAGGGCAGATCGTGTCCAGTTCTTGTTTTCCTGTACAGGAGACCTCAAGGCTGTCAGAGTGCTCTTGCGTGGTTATTCCTGCAAGTTTCTTTCCCAGGAGCTTCCCGCAGGTGGGCAATTAGCTGCAGGGACTACCGCATCGCAGCCTGTTGAACTCTTAGCTAGAGAAGGGGAAACGGGATAAAGGAATCAGGTGGAAGAGTCATCCAAGCTCAAGGATGGAGGTTCAGTTAGGGCTAGGGAGGGTCTATCCCCGGCCGCCGTCCAAGACCTATCGAGGAGCTTTCCAGAACCTGTTCCAGAGCGTGCGCGAAGTGATCCAGAACCCGGGCCCAAGGCACCCTGAGGCCGCGAGCGCAGCACCTCCCGGCGCCCGTTTGCAGCAGCAGCAGCAGCAGCAGCAGCAGCAGCAGCAGCAGCAGCAGCAGCAGCAGCAGCAGGAGACCAGTTCTCGGCAGCAGCAGCAACAGCAGCAGGGTGACGATGGCTCTCCCCAAGCCCAGAGAAGAGGCCCCACAGGTTACCTGGCCCTGGACGAGGAACAGCTGCCTTCCCAACAACAGTCAGCCCCCAAGGGCCATCCGGAGAGCGGCTGCGTTCCAGAGCCTGGAGCTGCTTCAGCCACCGGCAAGGGGCTGCAACAGCAGCAGCCAGCACCACCGGACGAGGATGACTCAGCTGCCCCATCCACGTTGTCCCTGCTGGGCCCCACTTTCCCGGGATTAAGTAGCTGTTCCACCGATCTTAAAGACATTCTGAGCGAGGCCGGCACCATGCAACTCCTTCAGCAGCAGCAGGAGGTAGTATCCGAAGGTAGCAGCAGCGGGAGAGCGAGGGAGGCCGCTAGTGCTCCCACCTCCTCCAAGGACAGTTACCTAGGGGGCAGTTCCACTATCTCGGACAGCGCCAAGGAGTTGTGTAAGGCAGTGTCGGTGTCCATGGGCCTGGGTGTGGAGACACTGGAGCATCTGAGTCCTGGGGAACAGCTTCGGGGGGATTGCATGTATGCCCCACTCCTGGGAGGTCCACCCGCGGTACGTCCTTGCGCCCCGCTGGCCGAATGCAAAGGTTCTCTGCTGGATGACGGCGCAAGCAAGGGCACCGAAGAACCTGCTGAGTATTCTCCTTTCAAGGCAGGTTATGCCAAAGGGTTGGATGGCGACAGCCTGGGCTGTTCGGGCACGAGTGAAGCCGGGGGCTCCGGAACACTTGAGCTACCATCCACCCTTTCTCTCTACAAGTCTGGAGCACTAGATGAAGCGGCGGCTTATCAGAATCGCGACTACTACAACTTTCCGCTCGCCCTAGCCGGGCCGCCGCCCCCTCCGCCACCTCCCCATCCTCACGCCCGCATCAAGCTGGAAAACCCGCTGGACTACGGCAGCGCCTGGGCGGCTGCCGCGGCACAATGCCGTTACCGAGATCTGTCGAGCCTGCATGGCGGGGGTGCAGCGGGACCCGGCTCAGGATCACCCTCCGCCACCGCCTCCTCTTCTTGGCACACTCTCTTCACAGCCGAAGAAGGCCAGCTGTATGGGCCCTGCGGCGGGAGCGGAGGCGGCAGCGCTGGCGAGGCAGGGTCTGTAGCCCCCTATGGCTACACTCGGCCACCTCAGGGGTTGGCAGGCCAGGAAGGTGACTTCCCGCCACCTGATGTGTGGTATCCCGGCGGTGTGGTGAGCAGAGTTCCCTATCCAAGTCCCAGCTGTGTCAAAAGCGAGATGGGCCCCTGGATGGAGAGCTTCTCTGGACCCTATGGGGACATGCGGTAAGTTTCTCCTCCTAGACATGTCGTTGAATGTAGTTAGTCGGCTTCTGGGGTATCTCTCCTCTCCTACCTATGGGAACACTCTACCTCTGTGAGAGCTCAACAGTGTTCCATAAAAAAAAGGCCATCCCAAATCTGGAGCCTTCTGGGTATTCCTAGGCTGTCAAAGATAAGACCATTGTGCTCAGAACCCCCACTGTGTGCCCCAGTCCCCACCACCGAGGCCCCTGGGTGCTGGTGTGTGCCCTTCCAGATACCTTAAGGATACCTCCCTTACCTCTAGCCCCTTAAAATCCTCAGTACCTCATGGTGCTCCATGTCCCAAAGGCTCCAAACTTAAATCCAATAGTAAGAGCCACCTTCAGAAATAAAGCTTTTAAGCCCTCCTGTAATTTTTCTTCTCCCTCTTCCCAAATCTGAGGACCTGGACAGGAAATATGGGCAGTTTCATCTCTTAGAGTGTGTTAGGGTTTGCCCTCCAGCCTGTGGCCATCTTGGCAGGTTAAAGGCAAAAAGATCGGCCCAAATATTTCTCAGTCCGCCTCCTCCAAAGAGATAAAATGGAGGTGCCGGATTAAGGGAAGAAGGCCTGAGTTCTCTGGGTTTTGAGGGCCACTGTGTGAAGACAGGGTGAAGTTCATTCCCTGGCAACAACTGAGGACTTGCCCCAGGGTTGGAGTCAGCAGAGAGAATCTAACAGGGCAGGAGAGCAAGCAAAGGTAGAGGAAAAGGAGAGGACAATTTTGTAGGTAAACACTGGGCAGTATTTACTCTCAACAGGTTGACCATGTTGGAAGTAGCTGCTTGAGTCGGTTTTCTCTTATAAAGTGTTTATTTTCTCTATGGAGTACAGCAGATCCACAGTCCCCTACTTCAAGTTTGCATCAGACCCATAAAAGAGGAGAACGTTTTTTTTTTTAATGAATAATTTAGCCAGGTTTGAATCTGACTTATAAAGTGTTGGAAATTTTACTTAAGAATTTCTTGCTATTCCAGTGTGCTCAGAAATTGCTTTTAGGAGGGAGGAGTGAGGTTCTCCCATATATTCCTTCATTTTTAAGAATATGCTTGCATTTTTTAATTAAAGTGAAGTTGCTGTACAGTGTTTTATTAAACGTGCTTGTATTTTGAAACATGAGCTGCTACCTCCAACAAACTTAGTGAGAACTGTTAGGGACCTAAGGCCATAATTTTGCCCATGAGTTTTAATTAGGATATGAGAAAAGTGGTGATTAGTTTCACCTTGCTTATTAAAAATTCTTCTCACATTTGTTGAGCTTATTGGAGATCATGTTGAAGATTGTCTCCCCAACCCCAACAAAGATATTAGTCTATCTCAGTGAGAGAGGGAATACTAACCAAGGAACTAACTCCTCAGGTGTGCTGGGTATTTATTTGCCCTCGGAGTTGTGTCTTGTTATGTTTTGTTTTAGCTGTTTTGTTTTATCTGTGACTTTTCCAAAATGTCTTTGTTAGCCTTCACATCTTTGGTGACTTAAATCCAACAATTTGCCTCCTTTCACTGATGCTTTTGTTCCTGGAAGGTTGACAGAACAGTGTTAGGACAGAAAGAGGAGGATAGGACTTCATAAAATATTATTTTTAGGGTTATTGAAGAAACAGCTTCTTACCAGTCTTTACATTCTAGTATTAGATTTTAAGTGTTTAGTTTACAGGATTTTCAAAGGGTTTATTTATGTCATCAAAATGTTTTCCAGTTAGTATTTTTTTAAAATATTTTTGCAATGTGGTTATACCGTGGGATAAAAGGTTTTCTTCATTTTATAAGAACAGATTTACTTGGTAGGGTCAATTTTTTTCCCCTAGGGTTGTTGCTAGTCAGTTCTACGATGAACTTTTTTGAGGGATGGGGATGTCTCAGGTGCTTCTTGACATAACCATGATGCTAAACTGGAACCTTCTCTCTTCTGCACACCTTCCCCAACAATTAACTCATTAATAGGGATGGAATGAGCAATTTCACATCTTTGTTAAGGGATGTGTTTCTTTGAAAACATAACCTGAGGTTTACAGGAAGTAGCTATAGAAAGCAAAAAGTTCTTCCCATCAGGTGTGCAGTAAGCTACGTTATTTTATCCCATGTCTTAGTAGGAAATTTTCTCTGTTAGAAAGGCCTGATTAAATTAATGACCTTAAATAGTGAGAATTTAGCAGTACTCAAAGAAAGTAAAAGATAATGAATCTTTCCCGGTTTGTGGTTGCAGCACTGGCTGTGAAAGTCTGGTGAAAGGGAAAACTGGCATTCCTGTCTTGTGGGTTGAAGGAGAATTTTCATTTCTAGGATATAGAAAATTGTTGAGTCAGTTCGTTGAAAATTTATCAATTTTATCAGAATGCAACCAACCCCAGTCTAAAAGTTGACATTTTCTTACTTCATCTTTCTTTCCCTCACTTTGTTGGGGCACAGTTTGGTGAAAGGCAAGGGATTTTTAAAGCCAAAGCGAGAACTTCTACCCTGTCTATATTGCATGCATTGTGTGCTAAATTTGAGTTAAAATATCTAAAAATTCTAGAGGTTTCAAATAATGTCGGATTCCTCCCTTTCCCAATTGTGTGTGTTCATAAATATTAGTTAATTGGAGGAGGGGGTTAACTTTAGTTACTTTTGGAATAACTCTATGTTCTTACACATCTACAATGTTTCTGCTCAAAGGAGAGAGGCTGGAGGAGAGAATCTGAAGGTGGTCCTTTAAAACAAAACAAAACAAAATAAAAACAACAACAACTTAATTTAGCATGTGGTTTGAACAGAAGGAATAATAAAAATTAATGGGGCTTGTGTACAACCCTGATGATATTTAATGGAGCTGTCTTCTTTCAGAGATCAAACAAGACTACAACTTTGTTAATTGACCACCTGCCCACTTGATAGAAGTAAAACCTTTTATATTTCAGCAAGCAGCACAATAATATGGAAAATATTCTTGGGAGTTGAGGCCCAAGGAAGACAGTGCCAGAATAAAAGTTGGGATTTAGTTTAATTATCCGGATGCAAAAAGAACATTTTAATTTTTCTCTTGGTAATTTGTTCTGATATTTATATAATAGGTAGTATTTTTTTAGTGCTTTGAGATCGGCAAATCCTGCTTTTTTCCCTCTTAGTTATTTAAGAAGAAGACATTTTATTAATCCCCTTTCTGTCTCCTCTTCAGTTATCAGGTAAGTTTTATGACTATTTTGCAAGGAGCAGTTTATTTTCTAATGCAGAATTTTACTTTGGAACAAAGATAGTCTGACGCTTTCTGTCCATAGTCCTTGAGAGTCAGTATGTTGTAAAGAAGCATCCTTTCTTCATCGTCAGCAAATAACTAGTGAGTTATGTTTGGGTACCAGTGATCAGAACCAGAGGACCAAGTAGCCACACTGGGTAGTATCCCATTTAGAAATATGTGCAAGATGTACTGATGGAAGGCTCCTCTTTGTTGTCCACAGAGTATCTCTTTTAGCTCGGCCAAAGGTTAACATCAGTAAAAGATATTTTCCAAGAAGCTTGTAGCCTTCCAATTGCAGGGTCACTTTGGGGCACTTTCTTGCCAGTGCTAATTTTACCTCATCAGACTTCCATTCTCTGTGTTGTAAACTTAGATATAATATATTGAATTTGTGGGCACATCAAATTTTCTTTTTTAAGTGTCTTTCTTCCCTGTAATAATTTTCTCCCTTGGTGTGCATATACACATTTAAAACAATGAATCCTTAGGATTCTGACTCTTATTTGTACTCTGACTGCCCTTGGTGGGATTATGAGTTGCAGTTAGGGACCTAGACAATTTTATTTTATTTTTCCATAGTGGTATCAAGACCATCAGTTTCATTTGGAAGTCTGCTCAAACAGGGAACAGAATGCAGGCTAGGTGTGGTAAGCAAGGGACTTATTTTATGATCAAACCTGAAATCATGATTCTGAAAAATGAAAAGCAAACAAAAATCAAGTTTTGTGAGGTTGGTCAGAGAGGGAAAAGGAAACCTCTCCCCACCCCCTACCTCCACCATTTTCTCTTTGTCTGCAGCTTCCTCAAGGGCTGCCTATCCCAGATTTTCTTTCATTTCTCTTCTTTCGTTCTTTTAACTAAATGGAAACATAGACACTTCTTTCTACTTTTCAGGATATTTTCCTCATTACACCTGTGGCGTGCCCCTAAAATTTTTTTTTTTAAACATCTGGAGAGTAACCGATCAGATCAATCCCAGCACCTTTCTTGTAAGGCTAGATGACTTGAGGGGAGTGCACAATTAATAGCAGGGCTTTTTTAGCTTCAGCTTAGAGCCTGATTCAACAGTTCCTGAGGAAGCTAAACTAGATGGCTTGAGGACCTGGTGATTTAATGAAGTATTTTGCCAGCTGCTGTCTCTCTCTTTTAATCTGTCTCTGTTTACTTGCCATTTTGTCAACCTTTTCTCAAAGCCTGAAAATAACCGGACCCTCACTGAGACTGTGCTGGGTCAGACCTCCACCACACTTTCACAAGCAATACTTAAATCTATGTGTGAGGATGCTTGTTAGAAGTGACTGGCTGGGCCAATAAGTATGCTGATGATATGTAATCATTTGGAAACAAAGAAAGATATTGAATAAACTATTTTACCTCAGACTTCCCCTACCAGCGTTCCATCAAGTTCTGAAATGTTGAATTCAGAGTTAAGTTATCCTTATCTTTTTTTTAAAAAAGTTTTATTTATTTATTTAACAGAGGTCACAAGTAGGCAGAGAGAGAGAGGAGGAAGCAGGCTCCCCGCTGAGCAGAGAGCCTGATGCAGGGCTCGATCCCAGGATCCTGGGATCATGACCTGAGCAGAAGGCAGAGGCTTTAACCCGCTGAGCCACCCAGGCGCCCCAAGTTATCCTCATCTTAAACACAAAACTGATTTTATTTTCATTCCTTGTAATGTTCTCTACAGTTACCAGTATTGGTTGCCATTTGTCATATTTGAAGAGAATTATGAAATCTCACATTTATAGCACCCTTTTCAAAGAAAAGACCCAGTGTCTTATAGTTTACTGGCTAACACTTAAATAAATTTGAGTAGGCCAGGAGGATGCTTAGTGAACAACCCTTTGCTCCTTGAGGGTATAGAAATAGTTGAGTTTTCTGTAACATTTGTTTACCATATGGAGAAACCTCTCTAGAGCAGCACTTCCCAGCTTTGCCTGACAGATGTTTTAGATTGTTGCTCAGTAAGGGCAACTTTCAGTGGGTGTTGCACGGAAATGATAGGACTGTGAATTATGCACAATCCCTTGCACATTCATGGGTGCCACCAGCCTTTCTCTCTTAAACCATTTCCTGCTACCAACCTACAGGCCACATTAGGGTTGAGAGTGGCTCATCCAGATAAGCCTAAAACTCTAAAAGTGCTGGTTACTTGAGAATGCTGCAGATTTAGATCAGGTAGTACCTGAATTTTATTTTGTTTTTTAATAAAAGCTTTACTGAGGGGCACCTGGGTGGCTCAGTAGGTTAAAGCCTCTGCCTTCCGCTCAGGTCATGATCCCAGGGTCCTGGGATCAAGCCCCGTGTTGGGCTATCTACTTAGCAGGGAGCCTGCTTCCTCCTCTCTCTCTCTCTCTCTCTCTGCCTGCGTCTCTGCCTACTTGTGATCTCTGTCTGTCAAATAAATAAATAAATAAATAAATAAATAAATAAAATCTTAAAAAAAACCTTTAATTAAAAAAAAGCTTTATTGAAACATAATTCATTTTCATCCTTTAAAAGTGTGCTGCTCAGGACGCCTGGGTGGCTGTCAGGTCTGCCTTCAGCGCAAGTCATGATCCCAGGGTCTTGGGATCCAGCCCCACTTCAGGCTTCCTGCTCAGCGAGGAGCCGTCTTCTCCCTCTGCCCCTGTACCCCACTCATGCTCACTCTCTCTCTTTCTCAAATTAGTACAGTATTTAAAAAAAAGTGTGCAGTTCAAAGGTTTTTGGTATATTAATTATATTCAGAGTTAGGAAACCATCACCACTATTTTAAAATCTTTTAATCAAAAAGGTACAAACATCTAATCTTAAAATAAATAGCCATAGGGGTATAATAATACAGCTTGGTGACTATAGTCAATAATACTGTAGTGCAGTACATACTTGAAAGTTACCAAAGGAGTAAATCCTAAAAGTTCTAATCACAAGAAAAATTTTTGTAACTTCGTATGGTGACAGTTGGTAACTATACTTATTGAGGTGATCATTTCACAATGTATACAAGTATTGAATCACTATGTTGTACATCTGAAACATAATGTTATATGTCAGTTATATCTCTCTAAAAGTAAAGAAAATAAATGCAATGCAATAAAATAAAATAAAATAAAATATTTTAGTCATCTAGTGTCACCCCCCCCAACACTGAACAACTATCAACCACCAATCTACTTTTGGTCTCAATGGGTTTGCTTATTTTAACATTTCATTTAAATGGAATCATGCCATATGTGATCTTTTGTGGCTAGCTTCTTTCATATAAAATAATATTTTCAGTGTTCATCCATGATGAAGCAGGTATCAGTATTCTTTTTTTTTTTTTAAGATTTTATTTATTTATTTGTCAGAGAGAGACAGGGAGAATGAGCAAGCATAGGCAGACAGAGTGGCAGGCAGAGGCAGAGGGAGAAGCAGGCTCCCTGCCGAGCAAGGAGCCCGATGTGGGACTCGATCCCAGGACGCTGGGATCGTGACCTGAGCCCAAGGCAGCCGCTTAACCAACTGAGCCACCCAGGCGTCCCAGGTATCAGTATTCTTTTTTATAATCTTGATTCTTTTTTATAACTAAATAATGTTCCATCATATGGATGTATCACATTTTATCTACCTGTGTATCAATTGTTGAACATTATAGTTCTTTCCACCTTTTGACTTCTATGACCAATACTGCTATGGACATTTATGAAAATTCATACAAATGTTTTGTGGGTGTGTGCATATAATATTTTTAATTCTTTTGGGTACATACCTAAGAATGGAGTTTCAGGATTATATGGTAACTCTGTGTTTGACCTTTTGAGGAACTCACAAACTGTTTTCATAATTGACTGCACCATTTTACAATCTCACCAGCAATATATGAGGGTTCCAGTGTTTCTACATCCTGCCAATACGTGTTGTCTTTTTAATTATATTTGTCCTTAGTGTGTGTGAAGTGCTATCTCAAAATCGTTTGTCATTTGCATTTCTTTAATAGCCAGTAACATTGCCCATACTTTCATGTCCTTGTTGGCTGTTTGTGTATTTTCTTTGGAAAAATCTCTATCCAGAACCTTTACTCATTTTCAATTGGACTTTTTGTCTTTTTATTATTGAGTTGTAAGAGTTTTTTGATGTGTTCTGGATACAGGTCCTATAACAAATTATGATTTGTGGATATTTATCATATTCTGTGAGTTGTCTTTTCATTTTCTTGAAGGTATCCATTGAAGCACAAAAATTCTGAATTTTGATAAAGTCCAATCTATTGTTTTCTTAGGTGGCTTGTGATTTTGGTGTCATATATAAGAAAGCTCTGCCTAATTGAAGGTCACAAAGATTCATACCTAGGTTTCCTTCCTAACTATTAAGTTTTGGGTTTTGACTGATTTTCAGTTTTTATATAACTCATAAGATATGAATAGGGGTCCTGTTTCATTCTTTTGCATATAGATATCAACAAATGGTGTAGTTATCACAACACCACTTGTGGATTCTTTCCTCATTTAACTGTCTTGGGACCCTTTGTATAAAATCAGTTGATTATAAATGTGAAGTTATTTTTTTCTTTCTAGACTCTGAATTATATCCCACTGCTTTTTTAGCAATACCATACTGTCTTAATTACTCTAGGTACTTAGTAAGTTTTGAAATGAGGAAGTGTGAGTCCTCCAACTTTGTTCTTTTTAAGATTGTTCTTTTGGCTTTTCTGGGTCCCTTGAATTTCTGTATTAGTTTTAGGATCACTTTGTCAATTTCTACAAAGAAGCCAGTTGAGAATCTGATAGAGGTTTATTGAATCTGTAGATCAATCTGGGGAGTGCTGCCATCTCAACAATTTTAACTCTTCTGATCTGTGACCATGGGATCTTTTCATTTATTTAGCTCTTTTTCAGCAATGTTCTGTAGTTTTAAGAGTATACATTTTGTACTTTTGTTAGATTTATTCATAAATCTTTTAATTTTTAATGCTATCATGAATGAAATAATTTTCTTTATATCCCTTTGAAATTGTTCCCTGCCAGTATATAGCGATGGAACTGATTTTTGTATATTGACCTTGTATCTTGCAACCTTGCTGAAAGTACCTGAGTTCTGAACACCTCTGGGACTTAAGAGACAGGTTTCTGTTGCTGTACTAAAGTTAAAGCATACTTTGTCTCAGCCTATACGAAGGCCACATAGGGACACTGTTCTCAAATTTCTTCAGTTGTAAATTGAAATTGGTGATGCCAGCCCTTTTCCGGATGAATAGAAGAACGTCTCTAAAATTATCAGGTCTTGACAGAACAGTAGGAAAGAAACCTAATAAGGTTTATGCAGTTAATAGTCCCCTTTTAGTATTTGGATTTGGAAACTATTAGCAAGGAGATGAAGAATTAATAATAATTTCTACATACAAAACTAACGTGAAGAGGTAACAAATGCAAGCTAGGCCAAAGAAATAACTAGCTATATTTAGTTTATGTTTAGGTTTGTGTAAACAGCTGGAGTCATAATTTTATGTTTTTAAGTGTTGTCCTTTGGATAAAGTAAATGCCACCACTCTTTCTGGTGTGTATTTCTAGGTGAGGAAATGGTTCATTTACTTTCATATAAACTGGACTTCTTTTTGGGGATGGACTCTATAACCATGAAGCAGAGATACAATTTACCTAAAAGGGCCTGAACTTTGGCCTCACTAACACTCTAGACTAAGCGTCATATCTAATTAACTACAGCTATTGTGTCCTGATAATGGTGCATAAATTGCCGGCCACTGAACAAAAGGTCCTATCATGACTTGGCTGTCTTTACAGATGACCTTATTAAAGTGATTTTTAAAAAGTACACATCTATCAACCACTTTTCATTAAACACCTGCTATATGCCTAGCTGAGTTCTATAAGGAGGTCAGGGTAAAGAGGACACAATTCAGAAGAATCTTGAGATCACTGCCCTCAAGGAGTTTATAACCATTAAAACAACAAAAACAAAGAATGACAACACTGTGATGCTGTATGATGAGATGCTGGTTTGTATGGCACAGACTTTTTAAAATGTGGGCATTTGAAAAGAAATGCATCAAGGTAGGTTGAGTTGGTCAGCAGTATTACTGGTGGCTGCCTTTTATCCTCTGTGGATTAAGTGGGGACATGACTGAACTCTAACAATAGATTATAGGTCTTGATGGATGTTTCAAATACTGGGAAGTGATAAGTTCTAAAGACAATGACGAGTGAACTCAAGTAAGGGGTTGAAATATATTTCTGTCTTTTTCAGAAGTACCACCCCAGTCAAGTTAGTTACTAGTTTCTTCCTCAGTTCCTTTGGTTATATTATTGCACATACTGGGAACATGTTTTGGTATCTTTGACTATACAAGTCTGTAGTAATAGGAATTAATTAAAATTGAGGGTGACTTATGGGTCTATTCTTGGTGTGAGAGCTAATGAAGATATCTAGTGGGGTGGTTAAATTAAGAATTATTATTCTGCTCTCAGAGTTTCCATTGATCCTGGTGGCTTGCTTTGAGGTTCTGTATAAATGGCATTTCAGGGTGTTAATTAAGGGAGGGAGGTGAGAAGTACAAATCAAACAATTCTGGGAGTAAGGGGCATATGAAAGTTTTTTTTTTTTTTTAATAAGGGCTTTGTTGAATTAGATGATGTAGCTTTTTGAAATGGCCCACCCTTTCAATCATAGATTCTGTTTTCTGTGGTTTGAGTAGATTCTTTGCTTGTGGAAGTGTAGTCCAATTATCTGGCCACTCGGGGGGGGGGGGGGGGCTGCAACTGTCCTGCAGCAGGAATTCCCTGGGAATGGCTGGCCTCCTTTGTACAGGCTAACTTGAGCCAGAGCCACCTACTTTATTGTGGTACTTAGTATTTTATCTTTAATGTCCCTTCCCAAAGTGCAGAAAAACATTTTTAGTAACACTGATTCCTTAATACCTTTTTCTGAATGTGAAGCTGGGAGTAGTGACCTTGGATATATTCCAACAGCACTTTACAGTTACAGATCAATTTCTTATCCCATTCTTGCTTTTCATCCTCTTTTCTACCCTCTACATGTAGCCAGGTTTCAGATATAATACTCTTCATACTTTTATCCTATTGTTACTTCCACTGTAAATATTATGTTCAGAGAGGTTAGGTAACACGTCTAAAGTCAAACAGCTTCAAGGTGACAAAGCTAGGATCTCCATCTTACTCTTCCTTTCTCAAATCAAATGTTCCTTTTTTTTAAATCCCACAATCTTTCAAGTCATATATAAGGAGTAGGAGATTCAGAGAGACAAAGGAACCTTAATTGGTATCTATAATAGAAACTGGTAAAGCCTGTAAGGCTTTTGTATCTCTTACTTACCCACCAGACTGAGTTTGGTGGATTTTTTAAAAGATTTTATTTATTTATTTGACAGACAGAGAGAGATGACAAGGGGGGGAGGGAGGAGCAGGCTCCTTACTGAGCAGAGATCCAGATGCGGGGCTCAATCCCAGGACTCTGAGATCATGATCTGAGCCAAAGGTAGAGGCTTAACGTATTGAGCCACCCAGGCGCCCCTGGTGGATTGGTATGTATGAGTTCTAGGTGCAAATAACCTACCATCCTACTTTATAATCTGAATTTATTCAACAAATACTTATGGAGCACTTATTATATGCCAAATTCTATAATAGACACCAATGATACAACAGTGAAAAAAGCAGACCAAAATTTTTCCCTTTGTGGGATTTACGGTGTAGTAACAGGAGACTTAAATGTCACGAAGAATAGCTTAACAGATTGTGGGAGATAGAGATTCATTGTGGGAGAGACTATTTTATATTTGTTGGTCAGAGAAGGCCTTACTGAGAAGGTGATATTTGAGCAGAGACATGAAGGAAATGAAGAAGTGAGCCGCAGAGATATCTTGGGTTGTAATATTCCAGACCCAAGCAACCACAAGCACAAAGGGCCTGAAATAGGAGCACACTTGGTGTGATGGAGGACAGCAGGGAGGTCTGTATGGCTAGTTTAAGTAAATGGAGAGTCATATGAGATCAGACTTAATGAGGGGCATTGCAATTCTTCATTAGGACTTTGGTTTTGGGCACCTGGGTGGCTCAGTCCTTAAACGTCTGCCTTTGGCTCAAGTCGTGGTCTCAGGGTCCTGGGACAGAGGCCCGCAAAAGGCTCCCTGCTTGGCAGGGATTCTGCTTCTCCCTCTCCCACTCCCCCTGCTTGTGTTTCTTCCCTCACTGTGTCTCTCTATGTCAAATAAATAAATAAAATCTTTTTAAAAAAGGACTTTGGTTTTTACTCTGATACGGGAACTCATTGAAGGGTTTTGAGCAGAAAAGTAATATGAATGACTTATATTTTAAAAGTATCCTTCTTCATAACATCTACCACTTTCTGATAGTACATGCATTTGTTTGCTTACTTACTGTCTGTGGAGAAGAGACTGTAGGAGCAAGGGGGAACCAGGGAGATGAGACTACCACAGTGATCTAGGTGAGAGGTGATGGTGGCTTAGACGAGGGTGGTATTGGTGGAAGAGAGAAATGGCTGGATTCCGGATATGTTCTGATGGTAGAGCCAATGGCATTTACTGACAGGTTAGGTATTCATTGCGAGAAAAAGAGAAGAGTCAGGGCTGATTGCTGAACTTCTGATCTGAGCAATTTGAAAAATGTGATTACTAAAAAAAAAAAAAGTGATTACCATTTACTGAGATGGTGAAGATTTTAAGTAAGAGCAGGTATTGTGTGAGGCAGGTAGGAATCAAGAGCTTGATTTTGGATTTATAAAGTTTAAGTTATCTGTTGAACATCCTGATGGCTTCCTCTCATTTTCCACGCAGTGCCCTCAGCTTTCTTGCTCTTCAAGATTAATTGGGATTACTAGATTAATTAGATTAAGATTGATTAGAGATCTTGGGGTACCTAGGTGGCTCAGTGGCTTAAGCCTCTGCCTTCGGCTTGGGTCATGATATTGAGGTCCAGGGATCGAGTCCCGCATCGGGCTCTCTGTTCATCGGGGAGCCTGCTTCCCCCTCTCTCTCTGCCTGTCTCTCTGCCTACTTGTGATTTCTCTCTCTGTCAAATAAATAAATAAAATCTTAAAAAAAAAGGTTGATTAGAGATCTTGTTGGCCTTTGGTGCCCACTCCTCTCTCACTTTTCATTTTATGAAAGCCTAGAAAAGGGTAGGGGCTTATCCAGAGTGAAACAACAGACTGGCAATAGAGTTAGAGCATAAATTCAGTTCTCCTGGATCCCAACTAGGTACTTCTTTTCTCAGTATCATTCTAAAACCTCATTTGGGGTAGAGAGTGAGTCTTTCTTTTTACCCAAACCTTAAACCTGGTAATTATACTAAGTAGTGAGTAAATAACCAGAACATTACACAAATTGGCTGCTACCTCCAATCAAACCAAAATATTATAATTACGTTTTCACTGAACCATATAACAAAATAATTTATCTATGAAAAACACAGTAAGAAGACTTTTAAAGGCTACTAGACTTTGATCACATCTGGAACCTACAGAGAATCTGAACAGAAATGGCCTGAGATGGTAGAATATTATAATTCATGGAACCCGGGATACCATCATGTCCAATGAGATCATTTTATGGATGAGGTGTCTGAGGCACAGAGGTGGGAAGGAACTTCACCAAAATCACATAGAATTCTGGTGCCTTTTAGTCATAGTCTGTTCTGAGGTTGCTTCATTGGAAAAGTTTGTATTGGAAAAGTGGCTCCCCACTGAGAACAAATAATTATAATAATAGCAATAATAATGATAACACTTACCATGTACCAAATTTTGGTACCTTACATGGATTAACTCATTTAATTCTCATAACAACCTTGGTAAATAGGCCCACAGAGGTTAAATAACTTACCCAAAGTTCACATAGCTAGGAAGTAGCAGAGCTTGTGTTTACACCCAGGGAGACTGGCTTATAACTACAATGTTATAACCACTGAGCAATACCAGCAGCTTCTCAGATTAGCCAGCCATTATTGCTACCATTTAAAAAGACTGGGGGCACCTGGGTGGCTCAGTGGGTTAAGGCCTCTGCCTTCAGCTCGGGTCGTGGTCCCAGGGTTCTGGGACCGGGCCCGCATGGGGCTCTGTGCTTGGCAAGGGGCCTGCTTCCCCCTCTCTCTCTGCCTGCCTCTCTGCCTACTTGTGATCTCTGTCAAATAAATAAATAAAATCTTTAAAAAGACTGGTTACTGGAGGGACGCCTGGGTGGCTCAGTTGGTTAAGCGGCTGCCTTCGGCTCAGGTCATGATCCCAGTGTCCTGGGATCGAGTCCCACATCGGGCTCCTTACTTAACAGGAAGCCTGCTTCTCCCTCTGCCCCTGCCTGCCACTCTTGTCTTCCTGTGCTCATTCTCTTGCTCTCTCTCTCTCTCTGACAAATAAATAAATAAAAATAAAATAAAATCTTAAAAATAAATAAAAAGACTGGTTACTGGGATGACCTAATTATGTACTGGTTACGGGGATGACCTAATTATGTACTATAATAATAGTCTACTGATCCTCACCGCATAGCTGAGTGCCTGGGAATTAAAGTGGAAGTGGAGGGACACAAAGAAGGTGGTGGAAAGAAGTTGACCATTTATTTTATTTTATTTTTTAAAAAAGATTTTATTTATTTATTTGACAGACAGAGATCACAAGTAGGCAGAGAGGCAGGGAGAGAGAGAGGAGGAAGCAGGCTCCCCACCGAGCAGAGAGCCCGATGCGGGGCTCAATCCCAGGACCCCGGGATCACGACCTGAGCCGAAGGCAGAGGCCCCAACCCACTGAGCTACCTAGGCGCCCCTGAAGTTGACCATTTGTAATAGGAATCAGAAAGCAGAACTATAGAAATTATTAAAAAGGGCCTAGAGTTACTGAGGTGATTGAAAATCTCAAAGCCAATACAAACCTGGGCAGTTTAGTGCCTACTTAAATAAGAGGGCTAGCAATTTAAGAAAAACTAAAATAGCTGAATTTCTGAAGTCAGGAATTGTTTTTATGTGTTTTACATGTGTTAATTCATTTAATCCTCAAAATAACTCCCTGAGGTAGGTCGTGTTATCATTCCCATGTTACTGATGAGGAAACAGACACAGAACAATTAAGCAATATACATGACCAAGGTTATAGAACAACTAAGTGGAAGAGCCTATATTAGAACCTAGGCAGTTCACTCTACAGAACTTATATTCCTTTCCAGTACATTTAGGGAAAGGGGTACTACTCATACTAATTTTTTAAAAATATAAAAGCATAGTGCATGAACTTAAAACATTGTGTAACTTTTATCCTTATAATACATTTGCTTCTTTTAAGGTTCTTAGGAGGAAAGGTTCTTACCAAAGATCACATGGTGAGTAAGTCGCAAAACCAGAGCTTGAATTTGAGACTCCAGACTCCCAGACTTCTTTGTATTCTCCCACTCTGGCTTTCTTCTCACACAAACTTGTATCCCTCTGTTCCTCTTTCTGTATCAATCTACTCATTAATTTAAAAAAATAACTTCATTCATCAGCAAGATTGGGCCAAGAATGGGGAAAATGATCAGATTCCATATTATTCTAGACATTGGACAAATGGAACACAAATATCAGGAAAAAAAGTCAGCCTGTGGAATTTGCCCTAAATAAAAAGATCTTTACTGTATAACAAGATGTTGCTTTTGTCCTTCTAGGTTCAAATGAGTTGAGCAAGATCCCTAGGAAGACCTAAATGTGGTTGTCAGATAAAATTTTTGTTACTGTGGAAATAGAAAGAGGCAACTACAAAAGTCTGCTTCTGTCCAGATTTTTTTTTAAAGAAGGTGCAATCTTAACACTCATAAGTGTTAACTACTTAATTATTTCTTTTGGAAGTTGACAGTACATAAGAGAAAGCATTTTACCAAACCTATCATATTGGGTCACCTTTCTGAAAGCATCGCCTAATTTTTAACTGAATGAAGAGGTTCATAAACCGAGAATTGGGAATAAAGATGGAAAACCTTGTTGATTGATGTTTGGGTGTAGAAAGGATTCCAAAACATGTTTTGGATCTGTTTACTGTGCCCACTCCTCCTCTCTTTCATCTTTGTTTAAAAATACAAAGGTTAACAAGTGTGTATTCTGTGGAGTTGAAAAAGCTGTTTGATCAGGCTTTTAAATAAAAAAGACTAACCTAGACTGAGACATTTCAGTCATCAACTGCCGAATTTTTGACAGAAAGTGGTAACCATGCACATATTTTCAGATGGTGTGTAGTTTGCTTTGGACACTTGCTGGACTTCACTGAGGTGCTGGATTGGCTCAAAATGTGCTAAGGCAGATGTGGAATTAAGTAGAGTGGGCTCTTCTTTAGGGACATTTCTACTCTTTCAAGTTAGAGTTCCCCATCAGAGATGACCCTACAGTGTCTGGGAAAAGCTGCATTATAGTCTTAGGGAATTAATGTAGTGAAATGGTGTATTGTTGTTTCCCAAAGCTTTCTCAGTCATTCCTTTTACCTGAGGTCACATCCTCATCACCTCTTACCTGGATTAGTGCAGTGACCTCTTGCCTGCTCTCTCGAGTCCTCCCTACTGCTCCCTTATTCATATTGTATTCATCCCACCAGGTTAACCTTCTCAAAGTTCATCTATAGTATTATATGTATTCTTTCATCCATTGGCCTATAACTTCCTTGAGGGTTGAAATTCTAATTTACCTCTTCATTCCCAATACTTAGTACGGAGGAAGCCTTGCTACACAGTTAGGTAATACGTGTTTGAAATCGCATCTCCTCCTCATTTGCTTATAGGTTAAAGTCCAAATTCTTTAAGTCTGGTGTTCAAGACTTTTCATGATCTGGCTTATTGTTCCAGGCTCAGGTCTTGTAATTCCCTTACAATCTTCAGCTCCAGCCACTTAGGTCTAGTCACTGTCACCTTAAACCTCCTTACTCCTTTCTTTATTCTTTGAACTTGGTGTTTTTCCTATCATTCCTTTGGCCTTGAAGCTATCCCAATTTTAATACCAGCCATTCTTTTAAGCTTAGTTCAAAAACAGTCTCCTACCAGATAAAATTTCTCATCCCCTAACCCATACAGAAGTGATCTCTATGATATAATATGGCTGAAAGAATGTAGGGTTTACTTTCCTCATCTGTAAACTAGGGCTAGAAATCTATAGTTTCTAAGTTTTGGGACAGGAGAGGATCAGATGACATGGCATGTTAGGTACAGGCCAGGAGTCAGTGCTTATGACTTTTAGATGTATCCCTTTTTTCCTTCTTCATAGGTATGGTACTTAGTTCCTTGAATTATGATAATTATTTGTGTGGATGTCTTATATATCTTCCTAAACTGTACCCTCTTTCAGGGTAAAAATTATTTCATGGATATCTTTGTGTAAAACATACAAAACACATACCTTAGCACTTAGCACATAGTAGGTATTCCATAAGTACTCTTTAATTAAATGATTCTGGGTCAGTCGTATTAAGTGACTGCCAAAAAAAACTGATGGATCATAAGCTCCATTAATGGAAATATGAGATTCAGAATAAAGGAAGTGATAGTCTTGCTCAGTTAAATTCTGGTTAGACTATATTTGCAGTCAACCCAGTATTCATGGGGTATCTCCTCTTGTAAAGCATGGAGAAGGTGTGAGAAGGGAGGCAGGGAGCAGTAGATATAAATATTGTCTCAATATAACTGAAGGACTGTTATGGAACTAAGGAGTTAGATATTTTTCTCTAGTACCCCAAAGGGCAAATCCAATGAGGGTAGATTGCAGTTTAGTAAAAAGAAAACATTTTCTCAGAGTAGTTTCACCCTACATCAGAAATTTTAAAGCTGGGCCAGAAGAGTTTTCTTTGTGCCTACATGTATGTATATATGTTTATCAAATCAGTTAATGGCATTTCACGTGAAAATTTTTATTTCTAGCTTTGGGAATGAAGATCTGGCATCGCTGGGCCTATATTCCTGCATGGCAATAACCAGGCAGAAGCAAGGAGCAACTGCTCCTCCAGATGGGGTGTGCACTTTCCAGTTTGCCTACACACCAACAACCTGCTTTATTCACTTAAGTTACTTGCTTGACTCTTCCAGGCCTTTGAATTTGCCATCCCTGTCAGATCAGGGGCCAGGCAAATGATGAAAGCCTTCCTTACCCCAAAGGCTTTTGTTCCTTATAGAGGAGGGTCTAAGGAAAAGTACAAAGAAGTCTGAAATCAGAATTAAAACTGGCTTTCAGTTCTGGCACAGCTATTTACCTACTGTATGACCTTGGGTGAGAAACTCAACATCTCTGTGCTCACCCTCTTTATCTGTGGAATGCTCTACTCACAGTATCACTGTGTTTATTAAATAAAACAACTTACATAAAGGGCACATCGCTTAGTAGATACTGAAATATTAGTTCCCTCCTTACCCATCACACCCTTTCTGTCCAACTGGCAGTGTTACACAATTAGTAAATTAACCCTCATTGAATGCATTTGGAAAGAAGCTGGACTCATTTGGGACTATGTATATAGGGCAGAGGTTTGGGCTCACAGTAGGTGAGTTCCACAGTTGGTTCCTAACAATTGTAAAGCCTATAAGTTACTCCAAAATTCCCATCTCAAGGATTTTAGGTATCTTGTAGAGTTAGAGATTTTTAATAAACAACAGAAAGGGTAAGGGCTCTTGAGAGAGAGGTTGGGGTCAGGGCTAAAGTGTAATGTGTTGGGATTCAGGCATAGGCTTTGGCATTTGACAAACCTAGTTTAAATCCTCTGTCTCTGATAATTATTAACTGCGTGTTCTGGGCCACTTAATCTTTCCTAGTTTCAGTTTCCTTATTTCTAAAATGAAGATACTAATACTTCCTTTCTAGGGTTCTTATGAGGGTGAGTGACATAATGAATGTAAAACATTTTGACCAGTGCCTGGTCCAGAAAAAAAGCTTGATAAAGTACATGTTATTGTTGGTTTTTTTTTTAAAGATTTTATTTATTTGTCAAAGAGAGTGAGCACAGGCAGACAGAATGGCAGGCAGAGGCAGAGGGAAAAGCAGGTCTCCCCGCTGAGCAAGGAGCCCGGCGTGGGATTCGATCCCAGGATGCCGGGATCATGACCTAAGCCAAAGGCAGCCGCTCAACCAACTGAGCCACCCAGGCGTCCCTGTTATTGTTGTATTTATTGTTATGATTATTATACCAGTCAAGCAGAGCTTGGGAAAATGCACAGCTAGACTCTGAAGTGCATGGGCCTTTCCCCAGGCCCCTGCTGCCCATTTCTCTCCTCCACTAAAGCTCCAGTCTCCAAAATGCTTTGACTGGAATGTAAGTGTGAGGTCACTGCAGATAACAGAGAGTGTGATTTGCTTTGGTAATGCATGTTATTCAGTTACTTCCCTCAGCTCAGCTGAAATCTTTCACTAGTTGATGCTTGTTTCAGAGTGCAAGACTGAGCTGGTCTAAAAAGAGAGGGAGAATGAAAAGACCCTTCCTCTTAGCCAGAGGTCATGATCCTCCACAGGCAGCAGAGAGGCCCAGTACAGTGTCCTGGCCCTTGGTGAATTTGAGGCCCCTACATTTAAACCACTCATTCCATCGCATAGGTTGTTTCCCCATCCCCCACAAAATCACTGGGTAGGAATTTACTTGACTCCTTCCATGGCCTGGAACTGTCCCCTTTCTTATCCTTGTGCTCCACACAGCTGGCAAAAGGCAGTCAGGAGAATAAAAACAAGCCTCTTAAGCATAGAGAAAGAGCTTCATAGCAGTGTGAAATTTGCTTGGGAACCTCATGTTTACAAAGGACCTTCTTCACTTCCTTTCAATATCCCAAATAGTTTAAAACTTTTTTTAAAACTGTCTCAGAGCAGCTCTTTGCTTGAGTATATTTAAAGATCTGCTGAGTCATTGAAGAGCAAGCTGCCCAATCACAAGAGACAAGGACTATACCCTAGTCTATGAGGGAGTAAGTTGATAGGTGAAATCTATTTGGCTTCTTCCCAAGGGGAAGGACAAGGCAACCCACTTCTAGCCCCCACTATTCTAGCTAGCCTCTATTAAGACTCCTTGTTCTATCACATTTGGTTTCCTTCTCAGTTTATAAAAGAGTAAGAGTGAAAGGGAAGGAGGTCTGGCACCAGTGGGTCAGCTGTCTGGAGTTGTAATGTTCCTACTATTGGTAGCTGGGAGTAGCAAGAGAGTGTCAGTTTGATATATTCATTTCCCTCTATCCTTTTTAGTTTCTGGTTATGTGCATTGTTACCATGGCACATGCCAGTTGCTGGAAAGTGATACATATTTTTTCTACTTTATTCTCCATTGCAATTCTGAATTTATTAGTGGAGAAATTAGCAGTTAGTAAGTGTTCATTGTAGGTACAGTTCAGGCTTTCCTAGATGCAGTTTTCCCTCTGGTTTTCATCCTAAAAGTCTGTAGTTCCAAAATTTGACAAAGCCTTGAGTTTCTTCTCAGTCCTGGCCTCTTTGAACTCTTTTCTATAGACTCCAAGCCCCCTTCTTTTTCAAGGCAAGTGTTCTCTCCTTTGTCTGTCTGTTGCTGCCTTCTTTTGTACATTTGTCATCTTCATTTCCTCAACCTATCTCCCATGCCATCTCCCCCTCATCAAAATCTTCCTCACTTGGTTGCCACCACCTCTGGACAGAGAAGCCAGAGTGAATCCAAAAAGGATGCTTCTTGGATGACTTTGAAAGGTATTATAAGATTGTTTTAACAGTGGCAGCAGTGACTTGTTCTGGCAACCAGATCCAGGACCTAAAAGAAATCGGATAAGCCAAAAGTTGCTTAAGGCCAACAAGAGTCCTTTGTTGTCTGCCGTCCTTCCTCCTTCATTATTTTTTTTTATTGTGGTACTTGCCATTTATCATTATGTTCGTTTCAATGTACAACATAATGATTTGATATTTGTATATCCTTTCACTATTGCATTCTGTTTTTAGATGGTTTTCAGAAGGTATGGGGGCTGGCTTTGTTATAGCCAGTTGATAAGAAAAATAGTAGAGGATTGGAAAATGGGAGTGGAGCCATTGGACCCATTTGAGACAAAATGATTCTAATTCCTAGGAAGTATGAAGCACTTGAAATTTCACCAAGTACTTTCAAGGACATTATCTCCTTTGCTTCTCAAAACCAACTCGGAGGTAGGCACAGCATGGATCAACATCCCCATTTCACAGATGATAAACTTAGACTGGAGGCAATTAAGGGACATTCCATGGTAATTTAGACAATAAGTGGGGGAACAAGGATTTGGACCATAATTTTTTTAATGCAGGTTTAATCTTTTTCAAGCTCACTGTCCAGATTAGCTATTGAATAAATGAATGAATGGGTACCTATTTGACTTGGAAACATTACTTCCAACTTTGAGTTAAGGATTTGATATGTCATTTATGGAGCATTTTAATTCTCAGCAATATCAGCTTGGTAAACATATCATTCATCAATTCACTAACTCATTCTTTTATTCACTGATATACTTACTGAGTGCTGGCTTTGTACCAAGTCTTGTAATGGCTTCTGAGGATACAAAGAGAAACAAGACATCATCTCAGGTCTCAGAGATCTTATAGACTAGGGACTAACATCTCAATAGCATACATAAAAGCAGCTGCTTATGAAATGCCATTACCAAAATCTCAAGTCATTCACTTCTTGCACAGTGAGTATAACCCTTCTAGAAGTGAGGATGTCTTTTCCTTTGAGGACATGAATGTGCAGCCTTATGAATAACTGCCTTGCAAAATTATTCTGTGTTCCTAAGAACAAAAGTGAATGTTTCAGCTTCTGTGCATGTGTGTGTGTGGGGGGGGTGGGATTGAGTATATGATGATAGAGGGAGCTGGGGAATTGCTAATAGGAGCTATGGGAGACTTAGTTTGTCCTAGTGAAGTCCAAACCTGTATATATGTATTGTATAGGGGATCAGGGTGACAAGGATTGTTGAATAAGAGCTGATCTCAGATTTTTCCAAATAAATGGGCAGCAGATCTAGAGCATCACTATTCCACTTGCTTTGAAAACCTGACATACAAGACTTTTTCTTAGCATGACTGAACTGATTCTGATCAAATATTCTATTTTTGTGAGCATCCACCACTCAGTGCTAGGTACTGAGTTAGATATTGTCAAGGTATTTTCTTGTTTAATTTAATCCTAGGCAGTTCTTATTAGTTTCACTTCATAGAAGAGGAACTAAGCTTCAGAGAGGTTGATGATTTGTTCAGGGTCACACAGTGAGCAATTTGGTGGATTTGGGATTTAATTTTTGATTTTTGACTTTCTGTCCTTTGGCTTCACTGCTGTTTTCACTGTTCTATACCACTTGAGCTTTACTTGTCATACAAGCCACTAAATGTACCCTGCATTAACCAAAGCATCTTGCCTCCGTTCAACATTATTCTTCTCTATCATGTTCTTAAGCAATCCTCAGAAAAGACTTTATAACTTACATGGGTACTGTGGCCCGGAGCCTTAATCCAGGTTCTTAAGTGCCTTGGTTAACTGTAAAATGGAAAATCAAACTCATAGCTAATTTAGGAAAAAATGAGTTTGGATGTGAATTTCCTGGGTAACTTGTCATCTTTATTTTACTTCCTTAGCTTCATAAACCACACATTGTTACCCACAATGTTCTCTGAGAACTGGGAATAATGAGGATGATGGGGAGAAAGGCTTTGTTTTCTTCCTTCCTAAGAGTCCTTCAGCCAAGTGCCACACCCTCACCTGGTTCCCTATTTTCTGTGCAGACATGAAGGTGGGAGCTAGACATGAGTTCTTTTTAGCCCTGAGTTCATGACGAAGTTTTCTTTTCCTCTGGCTGGACTAAAGTAGGAAGAGAAGTTGAAGGACTACACAGAGGATCATGAGTGAAGAAGACTGGGGTACAGTAATAAGCAGTGAATGTATGCTTATAATACCAGAATTTCTGTGCAAACGTTTTTAGCTACTATCTGTGTAACCTTGGACAGGCAACAGTTTTGAGTCAGAATTTCCTCATCTGTAAATTAGGGCATGAATTCGAATTTTATAGATGAAAGGATAAGTCTAAAAGGGTTTCATAAACTCAGACAGGACTTGTAGATTTAAAGTATTGCTTTTTATGATTGCAGAATAAATGTTATGCTTCAGTGATGAAACCTTGTCCTGTTTTTCCTGAATGCCTAAACATGTGTAGCATAAGGGGTGGGGCATGGCCTCTGAACCAGCTACAGTACTGTGGTAGCAACTATGGGCTGAGGGCAATCAGTGGACTGCTTATGCATTAAGCAAATGTGAAAAGAAGATTACACTTTCAGGGGTCAGCAGATGGCAGGCAGAGCAGACCCTCAAAGTCCCCCTCAAATCTCTCCAAAGCCCCTCTTATTTATTAACACTTAACATTTGAGGCTTGTTTCAAGTAGGCACATCTGTTATCTGGACTTTTCCCCTTCTTTGTCTGTCTGCTTTTGTGTTATTGGCTGTATGTCTGTGCATATGTGTCCATGAATCTCACAAGAACCTGCTTTCTGAGGAATCCATTGGACTATTTTGTGAGGTGCCTCAGATGTCTTGAATTTCTTGCTAATTTTCTGGTTTGTTGGCCACCATGGTGCTTAGCTATGTGCTGATACTTAGTTGTGCATAACTATTCATGTATTGATATCAAGTCATTAAGAATTGTATATGTTGTGTTTTCATTAAAAAGACAGTTGTGTTTGTGTCCGTCAATAGATGAATGGATAAAGAAGGTGTGGTACATAGGTAGAGTGGAATATTACTCAGCCATCAGAAAGAATGAAATCTTGCATTTGCAACAACTTGGTTGGAGCTAGAGAGTATTATGCTAAGTAAAATAAGTCAGCTGGAGAAAGCCAACTACCATATGATTTCACTCATGTGGAATTTAAGAAATAGACTCTTAATTTAATTTAAATTACTGGATGTAAAATACTGCAAATAACAAAGCTAATAGGTAAAATCTATCATATTTTGTAATTCAGACAATTGAGTTGAAATTTTCTTTTGTTACATTCAGATTCCAGTCAGAAGATGGAGGTTTGAAAGTGGGTTTCACATTCTAACCAATCTTGGTAACTTCAAACCTCGATTTTCTCATCTCTATAGTGGTCACAGTAAAGTCTACCCCAGTAGTTACCAAAGTATTGGATATGGCAAACTTTTCACTTACATAGGGAGAAATTTTAAAAATAAAGACCATGAAGTAAATTTTTTTATAAAACAAAATTTATTTGGTTAAGGAGATATTCTGAAATTGTCTTTTGCAGCAAAACCTGGCCATTCTGTTTTGCTTGAAAAGTTATTGATCAGGTTCATTTTTGATTTTTCTGGGGGGAGGGAGAGTGATCATTGGGTTGAGGGGGAGTCATGACTTTTCTGAGGTAGTACATCCATGTAAAAATAATGTTTTATACATGCGGCATAAAGTGTCCAATTATGTTACCAAGAAATACTTAGTGCCACAATTATGACCTCAAGTATGTAGAGACTTCCTTATTTTATTTTTAATCCTTTGTATATAAAAAAAAGAAATCCAAATTGGAATATTAGGCAAAATGTCATTAAAACAAGTGTAAGTATTAACATAATTTTTATACCCTCTTTAAGAATGAAGGTTGTAGATGTTGACCCATTTATTGGTAGAATATTAGGTTTAAAAATTCTAGTGTGTAAAAGAAAAAGGACCACTTCTTAGAGTTTACTATAATTTCTGTGAAATATCAATTCAAATTTATTTTCTCTATTTTACTAGTGTGATGGAACCTAGATTTCAAATTATAAGTAGAACATTCGACTGCAAGGTAAACCTTGAGTTTTGAGGAACAAAAACAATCAAACCAGTCTGTCAAATCACTTTTAAGGTGGGAAACTCTGCCATGTACTTTGGCTAGTTTAATATATCATGGGTAGTTTAAATACCCACATCAGCATTCTAAAATTTGTTCCATTGTGCTTTCATGCTTTTCAAGACCACCCTATCTTATATATTGCAAAGTTATTATGTATGTGTAAAGTACTCTGACTTCTTAATCCTCACAATAACCCAGTGAGGTAAGTAGGAATCTTAATGTCTATTTTATAGAAAAATAAGTTGAGATTCAGAGATGTTAATTAACTGGGCTAATGAGGAAATAATTACTTTTTATTTCCTAGGAATCCTCAAGAGTCTGCTCACCAGCCATGGACTCTGCTCTCCCAGATTAACCGTTCTAGAAAGCAGAGACTAGAAGGCCATTCAAATGAATTGTCTACATTTTCAGAGGGCCATTAATAATGCTTAAATCTAGGAAAAGCAAACAGAAGCACCTGAAATACTGAATCCTTCAGAAAGTACTTATGAAACATTTAGCCATGTATAATTAGACTTTAGTAAGAAAGGTGAAATTGGATGGAGGAAGCCGTTCTCCCCTGGATCGGTATTTATTTATCTTGCTCCTCTGAGGTCTGGGCCAACAGTTCTCTTTGTTCTGTATAGCTCCATAATGTTTCTCCATTTGAGGACAGCAAATTTGACAAGAATGGATTGGGTTTCTGAGGTATCACATAGAGGGTTCTACTGGCTGACTTATAAAATTCCCTCCCAACTCTTCAAATCTGTGACATTTTTTCAGGATCATCTGATCCCAAGCCTTCCTTTGTGATACCGTCTGTATTAATTTTATGACTAACAGCACAAGGCTGTGAGCTGACCCGGTGGGTGTGTGACTGAGCCTCTTGCCTGCCACCATTTGACCTACAATTCCAGGGTGTTCTTAACACCCTCTTGTTGTATATAGGGAACAATGAGGCTGAGAATGGCGAAGGGACTTTTCAAGGGTCATGCAGCTAATTATTGCCTGAATAAATATCTATTTTGAATTTGTAGAATAGGTGGTTTTATCTCTGGTGTTTTAATTTATTGTGAAAGTTTGAGAAAGGATAATTAAAAAGTAGCACCTAAAATAAGGGAGACAAACCAAGAAACCAACTTGTAACTATAGAGAGTAAACTGATGGTTATCAGAGGGGATGGGTGACATACGTTATGGCAATTACAGAGTTCACTTGTGATGTGTGGAATTTTTGAATCACTATATCGTACACCTGAAACAAATATAACACTGAATGTTAACTATATTGGAATTAAAATTAAAAAATAGAAGTTTCACTTAAAATGTACTTATTCCAATTAATGAACGAAGATCTAGTTAGAGTTAGTTATTGTCATCTGGGAGTGATTTGAAGAATACTTGTCAAGTATTTCTATAGTACTTTTCAGTAAAACTTTCCAACCTCGATTGTCTTGGGTCTCTTGATCTGAGACAGTGTTTCCTGAACTTATACTCATTCCTAATGAACTTCACCTTCACAGTGTTTTACTCTTACATACCACCTCTACTGCTCCGTACTTAATACGAGGTATTGACTTGTCATTTACATTTAATACATTTATTAATTTTTACATTTTCTATTTTTCAAATTTTTATTTAAATTCTAGTTAGTTAATAGAATAATATTGGTTTCAAGAGGAGAATTTAGTGATTCATCATTTACATCTAACATCCAGATCTCATCATAACAAGTGCCCTCCTTGATACCCATCACCCATTTAGCCCCTCCCCCACCCCACCTCCCTCTGTCAACCTTGTTTGTTCTCTATTGTTACGAGTCTTGTATGGCTTGCTTTCATCTCTCTCTTTTTTATTTCCTATATGTTCATCTGTTTTGTTTCTTATGTTCCACATATAAGTGAAATCATATGCTATTTGTCTTTTCTGCCTGATTTCACTTAACATAATGTACTCTCTAGCTCTATCCATGTTGTTGCAAATGACATGATTTCATTCTTTTTTTTTTTTTTGCTTTTTATTTTTTTTTTATTTATTTTTTTAATTTTTATTTTTTTTTTATAAACAAATTTTTATCCCCAGGGGTACATGTCTGTGAATCGCCAGGTTTACACACTTCACAGCACTAATCATAGCACATACCCTCCCCAATGTCCATTACCCCACCCACCTTTCCCGGCCCCCTCCCCCCAGCAACCCTCAGTTTGTTTTGTGAGATTAAGAGTCACTTATGGTTTGTCTCCCTCCCAATCCCATCTTGTTTCTTTTCTTCTTTTTCTGCCCCCCTAGTCCCCCATGTTGCATCTCCACTTCCTCATATCAGGGATAT
>PISX010011860.1:0-63211 GCA_004024625.1 Mellivora capensis | reverse complement strand
AGAATCCTAGAGGAGAACATAGGCAGTAACCTCTTTGATATCAGCCACAGCAACTTCTTTCAAGATATGTCTCCAAAGGCAAAGGAAACAAAAGCAAAAATGAACTTTTGGGACTTCATCAAGATCAAAAGCTTCTGCACAGCAAAGGAAACAGTCAACAAAACAAAGAGGCAACCCACAGAATGGGAGAAGATATTTGTAAATGACAGGACAGACAAAAGGTTGATATCCAGGATCTATAAAGAACTTCTCAAACTCAACGCACACAAAACAGATAATCATATCAAAAAATGGGCAGAAGATATGAACAGACACTTCTCCAATGAAGACATACTAATGGCTATCAGACACATGAAAAAATGTTCATCATCACTAGCCATCAGGGAGATTCAAATTAAAACCACAATGAGATACCACTTCACACCAGTTAGAATGGCCAAAATTAGCAAAACAGGAAACAACATGTGTTGGAGAGGATGTGGAGAAAGGGGAACCCTCTTACACTGTTGGTGGGAATGCAAGTTGGTGCAGCCACTCTGGAGAACAGTGTGGAGGTTCCTCAAGAAGTTAAAGATCGAGCTTCCCTATGACCCTGCAATTGCGCTACTGGGTATTTGCCCCAAAGATACAGATGTGGTGAAAAGAAGGGCCATCTGTACCCCAATGTTTATAGCAGCAATGGCCACGGTTGCCAAACTGTGGAAAGAACCAAGATGCCCTTCCACGGACGAATGGATAAGGAAGATGTGGTCCTTATACACTATGGAGTATTATGCCTCCATCAGAAAGGATGAATACCCAACTTTTGTAGCAACATGGATGGGACTGGAAGAGATGATGCTGAGTGAAATCAGTCAAACAGAGAGAGTCAATTATCATATGGTTTCACTTATTTGCGGAGCATAACAAATAACACGGAGGACATGGGGAGATGGAGAGGAGAAGGAAGTTGAGGGAAATTGGAAGGGGAGATGAATCATGAGAGACTATAGACTCTGAAAAACAACCTGAGGGTTTTGAAAGAGGGGTGGTAGGTTGGGGGAGCCAGGTGGTGGGTATTATGGAGGGCACGCATTGCATGGAGCACTGGTTGTGGTGAAAAAACTATGAATTCTGCTATGCTGAGAAGAAATTTAAAAAAGCAATAAAACACACACACACACACACAAATTAAAAATAGAAATATTATATGATCCAATAATTCCACCCCTGGGTATTCACTCAAAGAAAATGTAAACCCTATTTCAAAAAGATATACATACCCCTATGTTTATCATAGCATTATTTACAATAGCCCAGATATGGAAGCAACCTGAGACTCAGAAGGATAAAGAATATATGTATCTATAATGAAATATTATGCAGTCATAAAAAAGGATGAGATCATTCCATTTGTGATGACATGGATGAACCTAGAAGGTATTATGCTAAGTGGAAGGAGACTGAGAAAGACAATAACCATATAATTTCACTTATATGTGGAATGTAAAAAAAAAAAGAACAAAAAGCAGCATCAGACCTATAAATCCAGAGAACTGATGGTTGTCAGAGATGAGGAGAAACAAGGACAGGCAATATGGGTGCAGGTGAGTGGGAGGTATGGGCTTGCAGTTGAGGAATGAACAAGTCACAGGAATAAATTAGGCACAGCATAAGGAATATAGCTAATGATATTACAATTGCATAGTGACAGACAGTAGCTAAACTTGAGGTGAGCACAGTATATTGCATAAACTTGTGAAATCACTATGTTGAAATGTAACATTTTTGTGTCAATACACTCTAATAAAACAATTTTTTTTTAAGGATTTTTATTTATTGATTGGACAGACAGAGATCACAAGTAGGCAGAGAGGCAGGCAGAGAGAGAGAAGAAAGCAGGCTCCCTGCTGAGCAGAGAGCCCGATGCGGGGCTCGATCCCAGGATGCTGGGATCATGACCTGAGCCGAAGACAGAGGCTTTAACCCACAGAGCCACCCAGGTGCCCTAATAAAACAATTTTTAATAAATAAATAAATTTATTATTTAAAGTACATAAACATATGGCTACTTTGTGTTCTGGTATAACCATGCTTGAATATTTACAAAGTGGAATGCGTATTAATTTACTATAAGTTATTTTAATTTTGTCTTAATATTATATTAAGTTATTTTCAAAGATGTATGTACCTAGGTGATACTAAGTTATGAAATTCACTTCAAGACAGTTAAAGGGGGCTTTAAAATATCTTTTATAGGGCACCTGGGTGGCTCAGTAGATTAAGCCGCTGCCTTCGGCTCGGGTCATGATCTCAGGGTCCTGGGATCAAGTCCCGCATCAGGCTCCCTGCTGGGCAGAGAGCCTGCTTCCCTCTCTCTCTCTCTGCCTGCCTCTCTGTCTACTGTGATCTCTCTCTGTCAAATAAATAAATAAAATCTTTAAAAAAAATAAATAAAATATCTTTTATAACAGATGGCATTGGGTCTGATAAGGTTAAAAAAATGAGATCATTGTAGTAACAGTAAGAGGATTTAATTCCCTTTTTAGGAATACTTAATTTGGATAAAATATATCAGAAAAAGAAATTCACCATTTTTCAAGAGAAATCCCAAATGGTTACTACTAGTATAACAAATCACTACTGGCTTTTGCATATAATTCTTGCATCTACAATTATTTTATTATTCCTATAGTTTGTTGATTCTCCTGGATTTTTTTTGTAGACAGTTATATTTTCTTTCTTGTTTTCAATTCTTATATCTCATCTCTTGTTTTATTGCATTTGTTAGAACATTCAGTACAATGTATGAATGAATAGAATAGAATGTATTAGTCAATAGAAATCATGATATCAGTCTTCCATGTCTTCTTCCTAACTTGAGAATGCTTGTAGAGTCTAAATTACCATGTCAGCAATAGTTTTGTTTTTTGTAATTAACTTTTACGAAGTTAAAGAAATTTTCTTATATTAGGCCTTTGGTAAAAGTTTTAAAATTAATAAATACCAAGTTTTGTTAAAATCAAATTTGCTAAAATGATCATATGACTTCATTCCTGTAGTCTTTTAATGTGGTGAATTATATTGCTAACAATTCAGATATTGAACATTTCTTACATTTCTGTGATAACCCTTATTTGGTCATGACTTAGCTATCTTGTTTGAAGTGCATGGGTTATTCAATTTTCTAATGTCTTCTTTAGCAATTTTGTAACTGGGTTCTTTTTTTTAAGATTTTATTAATTTATTTGAAAGAAAGAGAGAGAAAGAGAGGGCACATGAACAAGGGTGAGGGAAAGGCAGAAGAAAAGGGAGGGGGAGAAGCCAGCTCCTGCTGAGCAAGGAGCCCGACACAGGGCTCGATCCCAGAACCCTGGCATCATGACCTGAGCCAAAGGCAGCCATTTAAATGACTGAGCCACCTAGGTGCCACTCAATTTTTTTTTTAAAGAACATTTTTGAGGCTATAAATTTCCCTGTAAATATCATTTTGGTTGCATCCTCAAATTACTGAGATATATTATTTTTGATATTAATTGTGAATATTTTATAATTTCCTTATAGTTTCCTTTTAATGTGTAAATTAGGCATGTGCTTTGAAGTTTGCAAGCATGTATTTTAAAATAATTTTTGTTGCTTATGTTTGCATTGTATTATAATCCTATAATATGATCAATAAAATGTGAATTCTTTGAAATAATTTTATTTCCTTTTTTTCAATAGGAAGAAATTTCTAAAATGTTTTATATATGCCTTAAAAGAATGTCTACTTCACACTTTGGATTGTATACCTACCTATACTATTAGAATAGGTATGTTAATTATGTAGTTCAAGGCTTTTATACCCTTATTAAATTTTGTCTGTTTGGTTACGGATGAATTAAATATTCCATTATGACAGAGACTTGTAAATAACTCTTTCATCTATCAATTTTTATCATAAATATATATATACACACACACATATAGCTACACATTTTAATATATATGCACAAAATGGTGAAGATATATAATTATGGCATATAAATTTGTAATTCTTTATCCTCCTGGTGAATGGGAACTTTTGTCATTATTCGGCCATTCAAGAAATCAGACACTCCAATTTTACCTCTTAAGGTAGGAAGATTAGCACTAACGACATTAGTAACTAGAAGTTCAAAAGACCTTTCCTGGTCCCTATTTAATTCATAGTTTCACTTTCTCTGCCACCCTGACTTGGCTCCTTCCTTCTTTAGTTCTGTTATTTGGCTAGAGCTAGAGTCAATCCTTCCTAGCTGTTTTCTCTGTTATTATTAATTAACACAGTGAGATTAGCTTTAAATAAACAGAAAGTCCCATTCTCCCCCTAAGAGTATAAACCTGTATGCTTTTATTAAAAAGCATTATTGAGCATCTACTATGTATCAGGGACTGTGCTAAACATAACTGGTGTCTTCCTGTAGCTTATACTTTAGAAGAAAGTAAATTACACTAAAGATAAACCTTTATAATGATGACATTTGATATAAAAAAGATATTGCTCTGAAGTTCTACAAAAAGGGGGATTTGACCTTGTCAGGAAGGTGTCCTTGATAAAGTATGCCTTGAATTGTAATTTAAAGGAGAAAAAGCTAACTACATGAAAGGAAGGAAGTGTTTCTTCCTGAATGAATAGCAGTGTATAAGGGCTCTGAGGTGGGTGAAAGTGTTTGAGTACCATGGCAAAAATTAGGTAAACATTGCTAGAGCAGCAAGAGCAAGACCATTATAGTAAGATGTTTTGTCTCTGTCATAAAAAAAAAATTACACATGACCCTTGAACAATGTGAGGGGGATTTAGGGGAGCAGACCTTCTATGGTAAAAAAAATTTGTCTAAAACTTTGACCCCACAAAAACTTAACTACTAATAACCTACTGTTGACCAGAGGCCTTACTGATAAGAGAAACAGTCAATTAACACATATTTTACATGTTATATATATTACATATACATGTTCTTAATAACATTAAGAAAATCATAAGGAAAAGAAAATACATTTACAGTACTAAAAAAAGTCTATTGAAAAAAAAATCCACATATAAGTGGATATGCACCATTCAAACATGTATTGTTTGAGGGTCAACTGTACTAGCTATTGAAAAGTTTAAAGCAGGAGGGGTGAAAAATTATATTTTAATTATGAAAAGATCAAAATGGCAGCAATGTACATAATGGAGCAAAAAAGGGCTTGACTAGATAAGGAGTAAACCAGTTAGAAAGTCACTGCAGAGTTAAAAGCAAGGAATAACAGCAAATGGAGCTAGAGTGATAGTGGAGATGAAGAGAAGTAGATGAATTTGAGAAATAGTAAGGAGGTAAAATAAACATGACTTGATGAAAGACTGACTACACTATAAAAAGGGATTGGAAGTAAATCCTTGCATATAATTAGGCTTCTGGATTATATCATTAGATGAATCCTGCCTTTCACTAAGGGGAAACACAGTAAGCTAATTATTATGAGCTGGTTTTAGATAAGGTAAATTTGGGATGCCCTTACTAAAAGATGGTGTTGGACCTACCTGTTTCCAGAGCTGAGAGTCTGGGTCAGAGATGCAAATTTACAAGTACTAGTTAAATCAGAAATATTGAGGAGATTATCTAGGGAAAGAATGTAGAGTAAAAAGAAAAAAGACCTAGAATTAAGGCTTGAGAACTCCAGCTTCTAATGACTAAGTAAAAGATTCTAAATTGGCATAGGAGAAAGAGAAATATATCTAGAGAGACGGGAGAAAAACCAATAAGACATTATGTCACAGAGTGAAAAGAAAAGGAATGGCTCAACAAAAAGGTAATGGTTAAAAATAGTATCAAATGAATAAAATAAAGAGTTTTTTCTCTTAATCCAAATTTTAGATCATAATCACTATAGCTCCACTGTGAATTCTTACTTTTTCAATTACTCATGTTTATATATACTTACTTAAAGTATTCATCAGAAGGCCACTATTGTCATGAGATCTATTCTGGCCAGCATCCATATCAGAAATCCTGCCATGTGGCATGGCAGACATGGCAGGATGTCCTGAGATATAATTCCCTGGATCAGAAGGAGAGGATGTGCACTCTTCATCATCTGAGTCACTGGAACTATCCTCACTACTTGAAGATGATGAATTTTTGGAATCCGATGAACTATCACAACTACTCATTTGGTCCATTAGACTAGCTTCTGCCTTCAGTTCTGAAAATAAAACAGAAATTAACAGATAGGTTAAATAAATAATATTAAACATAAATATTAAATAAGTAACATAAAATTTGAATGTGTTAGCTTCTAAGAAACCATTGATGAGGAATAAATGAGATTAAACATACATTTACAGCATTTTAAGTATTTTATTTAAAAAGCTCCTCTACCATTAAAAAACAGGCATTTCACTCAGCAAAAGAAGTCAAGCAGAGAGAGCCAATTATCATATGTTCTAACTCACTTGTGGAGTATAAGGAATAACACAGAGGACACTGGGAGATGGAGAGAAGTGAGTTGGGGGAAATCGGAGGGGGAGACAATCCATGAGAGACTGTGGACTCTGAGAAACAAACTGAGGGTTTGGGAGGGGAAAAGGGTTGGGGGTGGGGTAAGCCTGGTGGTGGGTATTATGGAGGGCATGTATTGCATGGAGCACTGGGTGTGTTGCATAAACAATGAATTTTGGAACACTGAAAAAAGTTAAATTAAAAAAAAGACAAAGACAATGCCAAATCTAAATGCTACACTTATACCATTATACTTAATTAAATATATATGTAATTTAAGTAAAGAATGTGAAAAATTAAAACTGTAAAAATTAAAATCTATTTTGGCAGAAACTACCCTCCAAATCCTCTTACTCTCCCAATACGTATAAGGAAACAGTACATATAGATGGATTTCTTTTTTTTTTTTTCTAGCTGTTCTGACCTGTAGTTGACAAAACTGTATACTTAAAGTGTACGACAAGCTCCCCAGCCCCAGTGTAAAAAGCAGTCTGGCCTGAGAAAACAATTAGCCTTGAACCAAGAATCTGGACATTCAGTGTGAGCAGTTGGGTGAAGCCGAGTGGAGAGAGCTCCTGCCTCTGATCCAGCAGTTCAAGGTGGTCACCTGGATGTCAGGGGTCTTACAGAGCTGTGTTGCAAGGATGTCAGCTGTGCTCTCTGGGCTAATCCCTCCCTGACTGATCTTAGGCTGTGCACCAAAAGAGCTGGGCGATGCTGGTATGCACCTCGTGCTCCAGGGCCTATAGAGCCCCACCTGCAAGATACAGAATTGCTGCCTGATGGAGGCTGGCTGTGGGGTCCTGTCCTGTGTGCACCACTTGGTGCCTATCCTTCACGAACTGCACTTCACTGATAATTTGTTGGTGGATGCAGGCCAGCAGCTGTTCCGCAAAGGTCTCTTGGACTCCCAGTGTTGCTGTGAGATCCTTCAGCTAGAGTACTGCTACCTGATAGCTGCTAGTTTTGAGCCCCTAGCTGTGGTGTTCAAAGGCCAAGCAGCATTCCAAGGAGTTCATGGTGAGCAGTGATGACATCTGCGAGGCCGGCGTCTGAGCGCTATACAACAGCCTGGTGGATTCTACCTGCCACCAGTTTGAGACGCTTGAGCTGGAGAACTGTGGCCTCATATCGGCCAGTGGGAAGAACCTGTGTGGTATTGTGACCTCCAAGGACTCACTGCAGGCGCTGGACCTGGGTGACAAGCTGGTTGACCTGGGCATTGCTGAGTTATGCCCCAGAATGCTACACCACAGATCCTGACTCAGGGCCCTGTGGCTCTGGGACTGTGACATCACCACCAGGGGCTGTAGAGACCTGTGCCATGTCCTTAGGGCCAAGGAGAGCCTGAAGAGTTGAACCTGGTGGGCAAAGTCCTGCAGCTTACAGCCACCTGCTGCCACCACTTCAGCACAACATTGACCCAAAACAGGATCTTGTGATGCTACTGATGAGCAACAACAAGCTGGGGAATTCTGGAGTTCAGGAACTCTGCAATGGTCTGGGCCATCCCAGCACCACACTGTGAGTGCCCTGACTCGGGGAATGCGACATGATAAGACAGTGGCTGTCAAAGCCTGGCCTTGTTCCTGCTGGCCATCCACAGCCTGCACAAGCAGCACTTCAGGCAATAATGACATGCTCTGGAATAGTACGACATCTACTGGATGGAGACAGGATTGCCTGCAGGTCCTGGAAGGGCTCAAGCTGAGCCTGAGGGCCCATCTCCTGAGTAGCCTCCAGCCCCAGCTTCTGAAACCTGCTCTTCTGACAGGCCCTACCTGGGACCCCACAGGGGACTGGCTGCTCCTAGGGTCTCTCACTCTGCTGTCCTAGCTTTGACTGAAGAAAAAAAACACTCAAATCAACTGATTTCTTTGAGAAAATTTTAGACATATTAAAGCACTTTTGTTTGGCAAAAGGAAAAAAACCAAAATGTACAACTTAATGCTTTGATATACATTATTCATCACCTCATAGTTTCCATTTGTGTGTGTGTGTGTGTGTGTGTGAGAGAGAGAGAGAGAGAGAGAGAGAGAGATGGGAACACGTAAGATCTGCTCTCTTAGAAAACTTAGACGCCATACTACTGGCACAAAAATAGACACACAGATCAATAGAACAGAATAGAAAACCCAGAAAGGAACTCACAACTTTGACAAGGCAGGAGAGAATATCCAGTGGGAAAAAGTCTCTTCAACAAATAGCATTGGGGAAATTGGGCAGCAACATGCAAAAGGATGAAACTGGACCACTCTCTTACACCATACACAAAAATAAATGTAAAATGGATTAAAGACCCAACTGTGAGACATGAAACCATTAAAATCCAAGGGAAAACACAGGCAGTAACCTCTTTCACATCAGCTACAGTAACTGCTTACGAGATATGTCTCATGAGGCAAGGAAACAAAAGCAAAAATAAACTATTAGAACTTCATCAAAATAAAGAGCTTCCGTACAGCGAAGAAAACAACAAAACTAAAAGGCAACCTTCAGAATGAGAGAAGATATTTGCAAATGACATATCTGACAAGGGGTTAGCATAAAAATATATAAAAAACTTATCAAACTTGACACCAAAAAAAAACCCACCAAATAATCTGGTTAAATAATGGGCAGAAGACATGAATAGACATTTTTCCAATGAAGACAGATGGCTAATAGTCACATATTATGGAAACAGCCCAAATGTTCATGGGCTGATGAATGGATAAAGGAGATGTGAGATTTGTACATATATACATTATATATATAAACTTTATGTATAAATATATATTTTATATATACACACATAAAATCCTCCAATGGAATATTACCCCGCCATAAAAAAGAATGAAATCTTGTCATTTGTAACAACATGGATAGAGCTAGAGAGTATCATGCTAAGTGAAATAAGTCAGTCAGAGAGACAAATACCATGGGATTTCACTCATGGGGAATTTAAGAAACAAATGAACATGGGAAAAAAGAGAGAGAGGCAAACCAAGAAACATACACTTAATGGTACAAAACAAACTGAGGGTTGCTGGATGGGAGACTGGGGGGGATGGGGTAAATAGATGATGGGGATTAAGGAATGCACATGTTGTGATGAACAATGGGTGTTGTATATGAGTGTTGAATCACTAAATTGTATATCTGAAACTAATATTACACTGTTAACTAACTAGTATTTAAATAAAATCTTTAAAAAAAATTAGAGGTGGTGGGTATTAAGGAGGGCACATATTGTATAGAGCACTGGGTGTTATATACAAACACTACATCAAAAACTAATGATGTATGTGGGGAATGGGGAACCCTCCTACACTGCTGGTAGGAATGCAAGCTGATACAACCATTCTGGAAAACAGCATGGAGGTTCCTCAAAAAGTTGAAAATAGAGCTACCCTACGACCCAGCAATCGCACTACTGGGTATTTACCCTAAAGATACAAACGTAGTGATCCGAAGGGGCACGTGCACCCAAATGTTTATAATATCCAATAGCCACAATAGCCAAACTTTGGAAGGAGCCGAGATGCCTTTCTCTAGATGAATGAATAAAGAAGATGAGAGTGTCTTGTCTTATTCCTGATCTTAGAAGAAAACTTTCAGCTTTTCATTGTTGAGTATGATAGCTGTGGGCTTCTCATATATGGCCTTTATTATGTAGATCTATATTTATTCTATATCTAATTCATTGAGAGTTTTTAAGGTGAAAGTGTTGAATTTTGTCAAGTGCTTTTTCTGCATCTACTGAGATATGATTTTCAGAGAAAATCATTCTGTTAACATGATATATCACATCTATTGATTTGCATATGTTGAAATATCCTTGCATCCCCAGCATAAATCCCATTTGATGGTGGTGTATGATCCATTTAACATGCTATTGAACCTGGTTTGCTAGTATTTTGTTGAGGACTTTCCATCTACGTTCATCTGGGATATTGGTCTATAATTTTTTTAGTGTCCTTCTCTGGCTTTTGATATCAGAGTAATACTGGCTTTGTAAAATTAATTTGAAAGCGTTTCCTCCTCTTCAATTTGTTGGAATAGCTTGAGATGATCTGGAATTAATTCTTTTTTAAACATTTGGTAGATTTCACCAGTAAAGCCATCTATATGGACCTGGGCTTTTCTTTGCTAGGAGATTTTTGATTACTGATTCAATCTCCTTACTTATTATTGGTCTGTTCAGATTTTCTCTTTCTTCATGATTCAGTCTTGGTAGGTTATCTCTTTCTAGGAATTTATCCATTTCTTCTAGGTTATACAACTTGTTGGCATATAATCTTTCAGTCTCTTGTGAATGTATTTCTGTAGTATCAGTTATAATGTCTCTTTCATTTCTCTTTTTCTCTTCAATAGTTAAAAGCTGGTTAATCTTTTTAAAAAACCAAATCAGCTTCATTCATCTTTTCTATTGTTTTTGTAGTCTATTTCTCTTATTTCAATTCTGAATAATCTTTATTATTTCCTTCCTTATACTGAATTTTGGCTTAGCTTGCTCTTTTTCTAGTTCCTTGAGGTTATAAAGTTAGGTTATTTGAGATCTTAATTTTTTCTTAATGTAGGCATTTATTTCTATAAATCTCTTTCTTGAACAGCTTTTGCTGTATCCTATAAGTTCTAGTATATTGCCCTTCCATTTCATATACTTCAAGATTTTTAAAATTTAATTTAATTTTTTCAGTGTTCCAAGATTCATTGTTTATGCACCACATCCAGTGCTCCATGCAATACGTGCCCTCCATAATACCCACAACCAGGCTCACCCATCCACCCCCACCCCTCCCTTCCAAAACTCTCAGTTTGTTTCTTAAAGTCCACAGTCTCTCATGGTTTGTCTCCCCCTCGGATTTCCCCCAATTCACTTTTCCTTTAAAATTTCCCCTCTGATTTCTTCTTTGACCCATTGGTTGTTCAGGTGCATGTTGTTTAATTTCCACAAATTTGTGAATTTCCCCATTTTCTTCCCATTGTTGATACTAATTTCAAACCACTGTGGTTGGAAAAGATAATTAATATGATTTCAGTCTCCTTAAACTCGTTAAGACTTGCTTTGTGACCTAACATATGTTGTATCATGGAGAATGTTCAGCATATACTTGAGAGGAATGTATATTCTGCTGCTATTGGATAGCATGTTTTATACAAATATGTTAGGTCTATCTGGTCTAAAGTCTAGTTCAAGTCCAATATTTTCTTATTGATTTTCTTGATGCCTTAATGATATATCTATTGTTGAATGATATGTGGATGATATATCCATTGTTGAAAGTGAGGGTATTGAAGTCCCCTACTATTTTTGCATTGCTAGCTCTATTTCTTCCCAGATCTATAAATGTGTGGTATTATTAGGGTGCTCCAATATTGGATGCTGGGATGCATATACATTTTCAACTGTTATATCCTCCTGATGAAATGATCCCTTTATCATTATCTAATGACCTTCTTTGTCTCTTGTGTTTCCATGACTGAAATCTTAATAATTTCTTACAAGGGGTATTATACACATTTAGATTTTACCTCTTTCAATATCATCCATGGGAGATGCTGGGGACATTTTGTATTCAGATGGAGAATGTTTCACAAGATTGGGAGTCCTAGCTGAGTTTCGCATTTGTTGCTGCTGTTGTTCTATACGATACTGAATTTTACTACTTCCTTCAACTCTGGAATTAAGAATATCAAAGCTCAATATAAGGATGATAGAAATTTAACAACTGCAACTTACAAAGTCACCAGAATTAACCACTTATTCTTTTCCCTAAAGATCCTTAAAATGACATTCAAAAATTAAAACATTAGTTTAGTTCATTATTTAACAACTATTTATTGGGCCCTGCTGTATGCATGATATACACAAAGATCCAGTGGGGGATATAAATGTAAATAAAAAACAAGATTACTATCAAAATTAAAAACATAAGATACATACAAATTACAAAGATAAACAGAAATTGTACATAAGTATATAACAAATACAACATATCCCCTAAATTCTAAAATTATCATTTCTGTTAAAATCAATTCACTTTCACATTTTTCATTCCCAACTTTAAGACATGTTACTAAAGGAGATTCATACACTTTCTTTTGAATATTTTTAAGAGAGAAGTATATAATACAGTTATGCTTGACTTCTGTATCTTCCATTCCAGTCACCAAATCCTATCAGTTCTACCTTCACAGAGTATTTAGAACCTCACTATTCTCTTCATTCCTACTTTCAAAAATCATGGTTAATGTATTTTTCTGTTTACCACATTGTTTCATTCTACCCAACTTGTTTGGTGGATTAATGTTTCAAAAAAAATGTAAGCAAGTCAATCTCCTTATACCAGGGCACAGAAACAAACGTCTGCTCTATTCAAACAGGTCTTACTCATTGGCTCCAAATAAGTCAGATATATTCCTGCCTTCAAGCTTTGCCTACAACTTCATGTTCTCTTTAATCAATTAAATATTTTATAAACTTTCCTACTAATAAAAATTACTGGGGCAGGGAGGGGATAATAAAAATAGAGCTTCCTAGGGTCCTTCTTTGATCTGAAGTTGGATTTGGGAACTCATATTTAACAAGCACCCATATTAATTCTTATCATAAAGTATGTTTGGGGAGAAAAGTCCCAAATCTTTTTTCCTTTTTTAAAAAGTTTTTATTTAAATTCTAGTTAGTTAACATACAGTGTAATATTAGTTACAGGTGTAGAATTTAGTGATTCACCACTTATATACAACATTCAGTGCTCATCACAAGTGCCCTCCTTAATTCCCACCACCCATTTAATCCTTCCTTCCACCTACCTCCTGTGTGGTAACCATCAGTTTGTTCTCTATGGTTAAGGGTATGTGTCTTGGTTGTCCCTCTCTTTTTTTCACTTATGATTGTTGTGTTTCTTAAATTCCACATATGAATGAAATCATATGTTATTTGTCTCTCTCTGACTATTTCACTTAGCATAACACTCTCCAGCTCCATCCAGGTCGTTGCAAATGGCAAGATTTCATTCTTTTTTATGGTTGGGTAATATTCCATTGTGTATATACATATACCACATCTTCTTTATCTATTCATCAATTGGTGGACATTTGGGCTGTTTTCATATTTTGGATATTTGTTGATAATGCTGCTATAAACATCAGGGTGCATGTAACCCTTAGAATTCTTAACCTCTCAAGACATCACTAAGGACTCCCTAAATGCTCTAATAAATGATAACTTCTCCATTCCCTTCAGCCCTAGAACAATTTTTGTCTATAATATTTTTATGGCTTTTAGTGTAGGTCCCTTATATTGCATGATAATGCACCACATGTTTACAAACAAGAATTTGAGATGGCTACATTCTTACTGACTTTTAAAATAGAATTATCTGTTAATCCAGTTAAAATGCAGACATTTTGAGGTTAGTTTTTGTATAAGAAATTGTTCTTTTCCTAGTGCCTTACATGTTCGGTGCTTAATAAATTTTTACTAGTGAAGATGAAATTATTTTGCAAAGTGTATAATGGCTCTTTTTCAGTCCAATTCTATGAAAACACTTATAATAAAATAAATGTAGACCTCTACATACAGAAAACATTCAGAAACAAAAAAGCTTTTATATGCCATAGAAGAAGGGGCAAAAGTCTTGGGCTAAGATCTCTACCAAATTTAAACTTGGAAAAATATTAAAACATTTCTTTACCATGCAGAAATAATCCTTGCATAATAATGTAACTTGGTCCAATAATTTCTTTCATTGACATTTCCTTAGCAATTTATTTGTTGATAAAGTAATTTATTTCATTAACCACATACCTTGTTTTTTTTACAGTGATGTTACTGCTGAGTTTTTCTAGTCGACATTCTCCAGTGTCATGGTTAATAATTAAAATGCATTCTTTTAAGTAAGGTTTTTTTGAACCTTTGAAAACAGTTACTGGTGGAGTTGAACCCTGTTTAAAAAGTTAATTATCATTACTTGAAATTTATCACAGAAATTCAGTTGGGAGAACCTTTTAAATCTTCTGTGTTTCTCAATCTATGTTATACCTCAAGTCATCTAACTTTCTAAGTCTATTAGTTGGACAACAAGGATTCATAGTAAAAAAGACAGAGATGAAGCAAAGCTGAGGTCTCAAACCTGCTATCACTGAGGAAAGGGAATAGAGGAAGTACTTGCCCTAAGTCATTAAAGATTTGTTTCATTGGTCTACAACAGGCAATTGGGATTCAATTTTAATATTCTCCTCCCTATTGTCCTTTCAGTTTTGTCCCCCATCTGCTGACAGGGACCAATACATTTTACAGATAAGGAAACAGAAGCCCTGAATCATATTTCCTACCCATTCTCTTCTTCCTCTATAAGCTTAGTTTTTCAAATGTGATATTTTCTTAAAATGGCGTTTACCTATGCTGATTATCTGTTAGGCTAAACCTCACTATTAATTTTAGCATCATTAAGACTAGGACAACTGGATACACTTCATGATGCAATATAAACGTAAACAGCATCACCTATAAAGTATTCTTGCCTAAACACACACACACACACACATACACAATCTCTCATTAAGCTTTTAGATATAACTATCAGTTTACAGCAAATACAAGGAAAAGAGGAAGAAATGAGTAGGATACCCCTAAACAGCAATTCAAGGACTCAAATTACAGTTAATAAGAAATTTGTACAATGTTCTTCTTTACAATATTTGTATTCCTACTTAGGATAGATCTTAAAATTATAATACATTATTGCACATTGAGAACATTAAAGGACTGGATTATGATTTTTCTTGCTCCTAGCACCTGAAGTACCAAGCCCTTCACAAATACTAAATGGATACTGAATATGAACAATCTGAACATTTTGATCCTAAGTAACAAGTTAAATAAAGTTTTCATAGTCTCTATACCTGTCTTCCACACTTTGAACAAGTTTTTAAAAAGCAAAGCTTTTTTACTAAATTGAGCACCATTCCTATCTGAAACTTTAATTACTGCCTATTCCCTTATTCTATACCCCAAGAAAGGATTATTAAAGTATTAAACTACCAAGAAACTCCCAAGCATATGAGCTGTCTTTGCCTCTAAATTAACTATTGTCAGCAAATGAAATTTAAATCAAAGGCAGCCTGAAAGAAAAGGACTCAGCCACCACAGAACTGGGACTGGAGGGCTCCAGGAAAAGAAAACAGCAAGTGCAAAAGATCTGAGGCCAGAAAGATGAAGGGAGAGCAAAGGGGTGTGGGAAAGGGAGATGAGCTTGGGCAGGGTCTTGCTGGCTGTGGGGAGGGTTTGGGATTTTTTCTTTTCTGTAAGTCATAAGAAGCATTTGCAGAAGAATGACCATTCATTCATTCATTCATTTATAGCATGCAAGAGCACACACAAGCAGGGGGAGGGGCAAAGGGAGAAAAAGAAAGAGAATCCTAAGCAGGCTTCATGTCCAGGAGGGAGCCCAGTGTGGGACTGTATCTCAGAACTGTGAGATAACCGTGAGATGACTAAGCCAAAATCAAGTCTGATGCTCAACCAAATGAACCACCCAGGTGTCCCCAGAATTAACCTTTTAAAAAGACTGCCTTGTATAAATGTATGTGAACATCTACAGAATACTAGACACTGTTCCAAGTGTTCTATGTGTACATTAAACTCATTCACTCCTCAAAAACGAACCAACCAACAAACAAAAAGGTTACTGAAAACATCCAATCATTTCCATATTTACTACAATTACCCAACTTCATAATGCAATCATCATCTCATCTCGGTTCCTATTCTCCTCCCTACTGTCCTTTCAGTTTTGTCCCCCATCTGCTGACAGGGAAATCTGATCATGCCTGATTATGAATACCAGGAAAGGAAATTAATCAGTAATGGAAGGGAAAAGTACAATTGTACTCCCAAATAGGAGGAGGGAAAAAGAAAGAAGAGATGCTTAATGAAACTAATTTTAAAAAATGGGGGAAAACTATAATAACTAATAAACATGCCAAAGATGATAGATATAAAAATCAGGCACATCAGCTTTGAACTAAATGTGGATAGAATTCTTTTAATAAAAACAGGAAGTGTCAAACTCGGTTTAAAAATGAAACAGAATAGGACACCTGGGTGGCTCAGTCTGTTGAGCACCTGACTCTTGGTTTTGGCTAAAGTCATGACCTCAGGTCATGATCTCAGGATTGTGAGATTGAGCCCGCTTCATGCTCCATGCTTAGTGTGGAGTCTTCTTAGGATTCTCTCTCTCCTTCCCCTTCTGCCCCCACCCCTACTCATGTGCTCTCTCTCTCTTTCTCAAAAATAAATTCATAAAAAAGAAACAATACTCTGTTAACAAAAGATATATTTAAAACAAAATGTCAGCTGATTTAAAAAAACAGACACTGAGATTCCATGAACATGCAAATCAAAAGAAAGGGTGCAATATTAATATTAGACAAAGTACTAAGCTTAAAATCACAAAAACAGAATTAAAAATATATATGATAAAAGATACAATTCATTAAAAAATATAATTATAATAGGATGTTAAAATAGAACCAGTCCTAAAATAAGCTGAGGTCCCAAGAACATGGTGGGTTAATTTCTCATTTGAGCTACTCAGTGGACAGAATCAAACAGTTCATCCTGGAAGGGACATTGCCGAAGAGGGTCGCTTAGAGTGGCATAGTAGCACATCTGACATACAGAACTTCCACAAGTCAACATTTGGGAACTAAAATCAAAAGCAGCCATTAGAGATGCATTTCCTGCATAATAGGAAGTGTAGTTGGAAGTTGGAAGTGGACTATTTCAATGAGTCCCACAAAAGTACTCCTCAAGATAGAGACAACACTAAAGAATACCAAACTTGGACAGCACCAATGACAAATCATTATAGTTAAGTCTTTTCCCCTCAAAATTTAACATTTTGAAATTTTATAATAGCCAAATATAGAGAATTATTTGTAAGGAAGAGAGATTTGTAAATTCCCAATATTAATCAGCTTAATAGCCTTCATTTTTATTAGGTTCTTCTACTTGGCATTAACAAAGGAAATCCAGAGGAATGAAAATAAGAAAATCTACTTTATGAAGGAATGGCCAGAAACTGAAGGTCCTCTTATTAAAACTATAGTATAATGAAAGTTCTATAGGATTTTTATAGGATGACTTCTAGTTTCTAGTCATTTTTACACAGATGATGAAAGCAAGTTCATAAAGAAAATAGAGAATCTAAATGCCCCAACCAACATTCATTACATTTCCATAAACTTAAGAACTCTGAAGAAATGTTAAACCTCCTACTTGTTTAAAGAAATTCTTAAGGGAAGAAAACCCACAAAGTGTATTTGAGAATGTAATTCCTATTCTTATTCACAATTGTTCTAGGACTGTATGGCCAGCAGAAAAAAATATTTGCTTTCTACAGGTGGTAATTTTAAATATTCTCTTTTATTTCAGCTGTCTAAAAGGGCTATAGAATAAACTTAAAATTCTTTTGCATTACACATTAAACACTTTTTTATCTGATTCCTAAATGCCTTTCCATCTCCCGCTATGTTCCTAGTGGACTCCTTCTGATCTAGCCAGAGTGGCGTATATGTAGTTCTTCAAACATAACAGACTTTTTTGTTGCCTTGTCTTAACCCATGTCTTTTTCTTTTCTCTGCCTAAAATGTCTTCCCTCTTTCCTTTACCTGGGTAACTTCCACTCTTCTTCAAGACAGGATACCCTGGCATCTCTTCTTTCTCTGCTGAGTTTTCTTCTGCACTTCTGTAATATTCTGTGTATACCTCTGTGACAGTCCTTACATTTCAATATTTTAATCAGTTATTTCCTGTCTTTCTCATTAAATGGTAATATTTTTCAGGACACTGACCATGTCTAGTTTTCTGCTGTTCCCAATAGCTACTTAGCACAGGAGTTGCCACACAGAAGGTATGGCAAATATGGCCCATCTGCCCTCTGTTTCTTTCTCATGCATACATACATGCACATAAATATTGAGACATATTCTTTTTGGATATATCTCTGGTGGACTGGTGAGAGGTAGTACTTCTTCCCAAATTATTTCTTTGCTCTTTTGGAAATTTACAGTGTGAAGGTTTGAAAACTTCCCTCTATACTTGTCATTCTCTAAAGAGATATTTCGATTGAGATCATAACCAAAAACATGGTGGATGGTAACTCTTGCTTAAAGAAGGATATGTGTGAATGAGAAAGTTTCATTAATAAATGTAAGAACCCCCATCTGCTTGTAAGAGCAAAGCAGTGCAAGGAATGGGGATGGAAGGATTGTTAATTTGAGGGGAAAAAATCTACATGGCAAAGAAGAAACCAGTTAAAGTTTTTTTTTTTCCACAAACCAATCATCACTGATCAATAATTCTATAACCTGAGACCAGGATAGTGGTACCAGTTATCAACTTAAGGTTTTTCAATAACTTTTAGAATTAAGGGGATAGGTTTTTCTTTAATAAACATCATGGCCTTTGACTTATGGGTACAAAATTTCCAAACTATTTAGAGATGCCAGCTTTTCATAACAAAATAAGGCAAAAGTTTATTCATCCACATATCTCACACCAAATTGGTTGTTCATTTCCTTTAGTTTGTAAGGGAGCAAATGAGAAATCTTTCCACAAATTTACTTAACCTTGGGAATTCTTTCAGAGACAGCAACTGATATAAGTCTGACATAACAGTGGGGTCTCAATAAATAGTGTTGGCTGATAAAAAATAAGAAGACTAGAAGACTAGAGGATAGAGAGCTTGCTCGCTCTACCTCCAATCACAACAAATCATCTCATAAATGCAAATGAGAATGTTGATGAATTAGCACAAAATAATTTCTGTTAAAAAATTAAACAAAACAGAGAAAAAATCTCAGTCCAGTGCTTTCTCTGTAGGTTAAAATATAAAGTTACAGTCTTTGTGTTCTCTGAGAATAGCTCATCAGTATAAAAGAAAAAAAAGAAACAAGTTGAATGCAAAGACATTTCTAACTCAAAAACTGAGAAAACTGGAGCAACAGTTAATTTGTCTATTTATGTAAATATTATTTGGAAACATCTGGAAATTTTTTAAATGGACAAAACTTTGGCTAAAGCCTTCCCTGACCTAGTGTCTTTTTTTCTAACCCATTTCCCAAACTATTGCTAAAATCACTCTAAAAGCAAAAATCTAATCATGTTACTACTCTCCTCAGAAACCTCTAATGGTACTATAGAATAAAGTCTAAATTCTACATTAGAAGATGATACATTTTTCACAGTCTGATCCCAGTTGATCTTTCCAGAGACTACTTCTATCAATCATTTTTCATAATTCTGTTATTTATTTACTATATTAATTCATTTATTCCACAAACATCTTGTTCTTTCTCTATTAGAGCCATTTACATACTGTTCCTTCTGCCTAGAATAGTCTACTCCCTTTCTGCCTGATGAAATTCTACTTGTCCTTCAAGGCTCAGCTCAAATAGCATCTGCCTTGTGAAGCCTTTTAAGATTCTACCAGGCAGAGTATTTGAATCCACGGATGTACTTGCACAGAATTTTGTACATGCTCTGATATATACCATTAGACATCTGTGTGTCCTGCTATAACAGATTAGGACTAGAAGGCTGGGAATATGCTATTATTCCTAGTTTAGAGTACAAAATCTGGTTCAAAATACTAGTTTAATAAGTATATGTTTAGACCTCTAAGTGTTTCAGATCATTTGAAATGATAGTTCTTGAAACTTATTAAATAGATCAAAGTATTTTTAAAAAGTATTTTAGATTGCTTTACCTAAAATGGCTTAAAAAAGTTTTTTTTTTTTTTTGCTTTGGTGTATTTGTTAATTACTTCAACTACCACTACATGAATTGTACAATTATTTTCATTTAAATCTAGTAAAAATTTTAGTAAAAAAATTTAGTAAAAAATTTTAGCAAAAAGATACTTTCAGTCTGAATATACACAAATACTCACTTCTATATTGGGCAGAGTTATTGTCACCTGTTCACCTTTGCCGACTTCAAGCTCCCCTTCACAGGAAGTGTCAATAGAAGCAGGTTTGAAGTCATCTAAAAATAGAGACAGATATGGATTTTTATAAAATGGAACAATAGTTGGGTACCTGGATATTAAAAATATGAACATGTTTCAGCATGATAAGTCACTTTGCAACAGCCAGTAATTAAAATAGTGTTAGAAAATTCTTCATATTACATATAAAATCCAATCTACTTTATTTCCGTATGTATAATTCTGAGAAAAAAAGAAACAGCTAAACTCTAAAATAGTATTCCTCAAACCATGCTCCCTCTGAATTCTGTTTAGGTCAAGATAAACTAGACTCAGATGTTCCACTGCTTAAAAATACATAAAGTCAGTGTTTTCACAATTTGGTTAAAAACTAGTACCAGTAGAATGTTTTCAATTTTCAGGCTTTGCCTCCTATAATTTGTTTTAAACCATCTTGGGTGTCTGTTATCACTTGTCTTCTGTCCCAGCAGAATACATAATTAATGAATACATGGAAAACACATAGTCATGGGAAAACTTAAGAAAAAGCAATCATTGAGCTAACATAACAGTTTGAGTTTTTCATGAATCCTACACACTAAAGGATATGTAAATTTAGCCAAATCTTCAGAAGAACTTAAAATGGGTTTTCATTTTGAATTAAATCATAATTCAAATGTTATTAAAATATATTATTCAGAAGGAATTTAAGGTGCTTAGATATTTCATATACTGAACAAGTTTATAAACCTCTAAGATATGGGAGCAAGTTAAAAATAATTCACATCAATTCATATAAATGACTGATAATTCTGATATAGAACTCCTCGGGTAACATATATTTTTTCCAGGTTAACTCTTTATTAATTTATTAAAATATAGCATACATGCAAACTAAAACATGAGTCATAAGCTTGACGAATTTTCACAAAGTGACACATATGTAACCAGCAACAAGATCAAGAAGCAGAAGATTATCAATTCCTGAAAGGCCTCCCCCGATTACCCTTACTTTAAGAGACAGATCTTTATATTAACAGGGAAGCTAAAGACAAAAAGTCTAAATCCAAAGTACCGAACAATTATTAGAATTTAGGGAACTATAATAGGTAGATCTTGGGAAAAGAGAATATTCCAGTGTTCATCAAATTATCTTCTTTCAATAAACAAAAGCTGGTCCTGCTTCCCAATGGTAATTATAATCGCTAATATTTATGGAACACTTACTTCCTGCCAGGCATCTTGCTTAACATTTCATATTTAATTCTTATAACGACTCTAAGAAATGAAATCCATTCTTAACTTCCCTAAGCACATATGAATATAAACAATTCACACTAAGTATTCTTTATAATATGATTTATTCTTTATGGTGCCTTATTCAAAACTGAATACATGCAATATCTCTTAAAACCTTGATGCTTATTTCTAGATTTTAAGAAACAGATAATGAAATAAAATAAGCAACATGGAAAATGTGAAAGAATTTGATTTACAGTGTATCCTTAAGTAGTACCACTGAGGATAAAGACTGAAAATAAATTGGGTAGTTAGTAGCAGTAAGGCAATGAGAAAGTTAAAAAATAATTTAGATGTTAAGTTTTAGATGCTTAAAAGAAGTTCTAGAGAAATAAGTGTTAATATCAACTGATTAAAAGACAATAATATTTAAGAAAACAAATTGGGACTGAGCCTTTGGTATCACAGGAATAAAGAGAAAGTAGAAAGCAGAAAGCAGGAAAATCCAAGAGAACAAACAAAAATACAAAAGTAAGTATTAATAACAGCTATTACTTATATAATTACTTATATATTATTTAAAATTTTTCTCTAATTGGGACGCCTGGGTGGCTCAGTTGGTTAAGCGGCTGCCTTCGGCTCAGGTCATGATCCCAGCATCCTGGGATCGAGTCCCACATCGGGCTCCTTGCTCGGCGGGGAGCCTGCTTCTCCCTCTGCCTCTGCCTGCCACTCTGTCTGCCTGTGCTCGCTCTCTCACGCTCTCTCTCTCTCTTTCTCTGACAAATAAATAAATAAAATCTTAAAAAAAATTTTTCCCTAATTATTTTTATCTCAAAGAGCCACAAAAATTCTTAAAGTAGTGAATATCCCTATCTTACAGAGAAGGCAGAAGATGGTGGGAGAAATTAAGTCCCTTGCCCAAGATCATATAATTCATATTTGCTAAAGCTAGAATAAGGAACCATAAATTTAGTAGACTAAAAAGATAAGAGGTTATTCAACAATCTTTGATATCAGCCTTATTTTTTTTAAGATTTTATTTACTTACTAGAGAGAGAGGAAGAGAGGGCGTGCACATGAGTGCACACACAAGAAGGGGGACAGGTGCAGGGAGAGAGAGAAAGAGACTTCCCACTGAATGGGGAGCCCCACATGGGGCTCCATCCCAGGACCCCAGGATCACAATCTGACCCAAAGGCAGACACTTAACCAACTGAGCCACCCATGTGCCCCTGATTATTGATATAAACGTTTATGGATAAAGAAGGTAAGCTCCATTTGAGCTAGTAAATATCATTTGAAACCTTAAAGTGAAAACTTCATTTTGTAAGGATATATACAGAATAAATGAAGTAAATACCACTTAAATAATTTATCATCATGGCCTATAGGGGTACCCAGTAACAGCCTTTGTTTGTCTTAAAGTGTCCACAACTTTCTAATTTTAACTATCCTTCAAGGTTCTGCTCACCAGTGTATGTATTCCTGTAAATGTTCCTCTATCTTCTTCATCACTCACATCTAATAAGTATGTCTTTTCCCATAATATCTTTCAGAGCCATCTCCTTCTATTATTGCTGAGGGCAAACTAGTTTTCAATCAACAAAAAGCTAAACTATTAAAGTACCTATAGCTTGCCCATCTGCTTTTCTGGTTTTGGTCTTAGAATGTGAATCTTGGGTGGGTATTAAGGAGGGCATGTACTTCATGGAGCACTGTATGTGATACATAAACAATGAATCTTGGAACACTGAAAAAAATAAAATCAGGATGTTAAAAAAAAAAAAAAATGAGTCTTATTTCAAAGTCTCCTCTTCCCTAAAGTAGTCGCTGGGTGGAGCCCTTTCCTTACTCTCAGCATTTACCATACCACTCATCAAAACCTAATATAAATGACGTGGCATTATTTACCTCTTCCTGTACATGTCCTTTTGGACTGTAATTATTTTAAAGCATAATGCCTCATACTTTTAATTCCTCCTGAATTACGGCTCCTAGCATAATGTCTTTAATATAATGGGAACATATGAGCTCTTTATAATTGACTCTGGTTGATATGTTTATCCTTCTCTGAACTACCTCCAAGCTTATTTTAAGTATAAACTTATTTCAGCTAAATTAAGTGCAAAAGGCTTGTTTTCTAATTGTTTCCTGAGGATCAGATTCATCTGTACTTCAAGACTCTCATTTCTTTCCGGTAGATACTGCCATATTCCTTTTGTACTTTTCACTAGTACATTTCTGTTCTCATAGAGGGCACCCAAACTTAATACTTGACAAAAAAGAATTCTCTATGATATATAGGTAAAACAGAAATGACATCTTAGAGCAAAACCATGGTTCTCTGATCGCCCATATTTTTCTGACAGTGACACAAAGGACAATACTGGGAGATATGACTACATTTAACTACAGCTAAAAAATGCTTTAGAGAAGAGGCCAGAAAGGTAACCCAAGGCAGTGAAGCAGATCACATACCATAGTGAACCATAGTGAATAAACCCAATCTCAAGAAGACAACCAGCTGCTGCCAAAGGAATAGAGGTTTGGTGTGGCCAGGTTATCTCTAATTTTTGAAAGAGAAGCTGGTAATCCAGATTTCTGTATAAAATGTCTTGGTATTTACACATTTACAACAAATTTATGTTAAAACAACAACTGTGTGGGTGAAACAAAGAATCTCTACTGTCAAATTCAGCCAATAGGCTGTTAATCTATAACCTCTGTTATAGTGTTCAAATACTGATTCTTTTTCTTTATAATATATCATCACTTTTTTAAGACTTTACTTATTTGACAGAGAGAGAGAGAGAGAGACAGCGAGAGAGGGAACACAAGCAGGGGGAGTGGAAGAGGGAGAAGTGGGAACCCCCTGCAGAGCCAGGAGCCTGATGTGGGGCTCCACGCTGATCCCAGGACCCTGGGATCATGACCTGAGCTGAAGGCAGACACTTAACAACTGAGCCACCCAGGCGCCCCAATATATCATCACTTTTGATCTTCACAACAACTCTTTGAAGATTCTCACACACCTTTTACAAATAGGGAACTCCTCTAAAGTAATTAAGCCAGTAAAAAAATCAAGTCAGGAACTCAAGACACATACTCCATCCACTCATAAAATATAGCTTTTTTTACTTATATTCAGTTCTTAACTTTTACATGTATTGGGGGGGTTGTTAGGAGATGAGGAATAGTCATAAGTCCCTTTGGGAATCTGATGAAAATTATAGATCAGCTATAGATCTTCTCCACAGGAAAAAATATGCATGTGTGAACATACATATCAAGTACTGTAAGTCCCTGAAGTCTAGATGTCTATGGGACAACAATAAGAGACAGAAATGTACTCAAAATAGCTATAGCTTTACTTAATGATAAGGATGAACTTATAAACAATAAATCAAAACTATTCTGAACCTATTTATATTTCTAATTATTTGCTGTTTGATTAAGTTTTACTTTTTATATTAAGATTGTCTTTTACTTACTTTCAAACAAGTTTTTTTTAAGTATACAACTTTTGAGTTTCAAGTGAATAAAGTATAGACCTAGAATTACAGAATTTGTTGAGTAATCTCATGTTTTTCATATGTTTCCAAATGCCAAATGTATTTTCAAAGCTGCTATAATTCCAGACTACACAGTTTCTTTCTTTCAGTTCTCCTTAGTTTGGACAACTCACCACTAATTTTACTATTTATTTAGTCTCTGTAGATTTCTTTCATCTATGTTATTTCTTCTTTTTTTATAAGATTTATTTATCTATTTTAGAGACAGAGAGTGAGAGGGTGCAGGAGGAGGGATAGGGGAAAAGGTGGAGGAGGAGTAGAGGGAGAGAGAAAACCTCTTGATTTCATGATGGCCTTGATTTCATGATTCTGAGATCATGACCTGAGCCAAAATCAAGAGCCTGACACGTAACCAACTGAGCCACCCAGGTGCCCCTATTATTTTCTTCTTTATAGTACAATTACTTATATTATGCATAGAGTAGAAAAACATTTCCTACTTTTAACTTAATGCTTTTTCATTCAAAGCTGATCACTTTCCTGACTATTTCAGCTGTAGTGTCACATAATGTCTATATCTCCATAAAAGAATCACAATTACTATCATAAATTTACTTCCTGGGATAAGAACTAATTTAACTAACTCCAAAACCCATACCCTTTCCAACCTACAACATTGATCAGAGAACATTCATTGTAAATATAATTATAATCCCATTTTCATCAGTGTACTTTCTAATGTTTGCTCACACCAAAACTTAACAATCACTTTTTGGAGAGTACTCCACTTGAAGCCTCAGACGATCTTCCTGTAGTCACTGCCCATGAGTTCATCATTTCGTGTCAGCAAAAAGTAGTGTCATTTACAAACTTGGGAATTTCAATGTCTAGTTCCTTATCTAGATATAAATTGTAAAATTAGCATGAGCCCAAATTCAAAAATTATTCTAGTGTGTGCTGTTACTCAAACTCTTCCACCCAGTGTAGTATCTGTTGCTAAACATTTAACTTATCATTTACAGACCATCCCATGTCTTCCCTACCACATGCCAGACTGTATTTTTTTTTAATTTATTTATTTGTCAGAGAGAGAGGGAGAGAGAGAGAGCGAGCACAGGCAGAGTGGCAGGCAGAGGCAGAGGGAGAAGCAGGCTCCCTACCGAGCAAGGAGCCCGATGTGGGACTCGATCCCAGGACGCTGGGATCATGACCTGAGCCGAAGGCAGCCGCTTAACCAACTGAGCCACCCAGGCGTCCCCAGACTGTATTTTTGATAGGTTTTATTGCTAAGCCCTGGTAATTGTTTTTGTAAGTCTAAGTTAATTATATTCATCGGCATTCCTCATACAGACATGGATATAACCCTTCAAGAATAATAGTGACTACTTTATTCTCTACCACGCACCAACTACTGTGCTAGGTTGTTTATGCAATTTTATTTAATCCTTAAAAAATCTCTGAAATGTAGATATTATTGTTACCATTTTCATACAAGAAAACTGAGGCTGAGGGTTTAGAGCATGTTCCAAAAGTTACATTACATACATAGGTGGTGGAGGCCAGAATTCATGTCCAGTTTTGTCCAAAGCCTCAGCACATTAGACAGGCATAATTACCCCTGTACATAAACATAGAATATTATTTTCTCCCTGATTATACTGACTCAATCTAGTGTTTGTTATAAATTAGGTCCACCTGAACGAAAGTAAGATTTCCTGTTCTATAGTTTCCATCCCTTACTCTGAGTCTTTAAGAGTGAGGATCATATGGTAAATGAACCTATCCTCAAGGATAATGATTGTTTTTATTCAAATAAATTTAGAAATATTCTGCCTGCTTCAACAAGAATAAAACTAAGGCTAAAACCTTTTTTATGTCTTCCACAGCACTAAGTGTATTCAAACATATGGGTTTATTGTGATTGTTATTCCTATGGTTCTTTTGTCCATTTTTTTTTTCATTCTTGTAGCTAGATCAACTGATTCTTGAGTTCTAAAGGTACAATTCCAGCATGTTGAAGCATTTGCAAGGAGCTTTTCAAAGGCTATTTTATATTCTCTTCATTTAGGACCCATGTCCTTAAAAGAGAATATATACCCAAATTATATGAAAATATAGCAATCAAATGCATAAACTTTCATAATCTTAAACTTTATGATTTGAAAAATTATTAAAAGGCTACTGCAAATCTGAGAAAGAAGAGGAGAGAGGAGATACTATTTGCAACAAAGGCATGGAGAAACCAGGTAAAAGCTACATCATACTTTTGGAAAATGGGACTGAAGGAGAGAAACCGCATAGCCAGCACCAACTGTCTTACTGTGGTTAATGTTAGATGACAAATATGGCAAAGCAGAAAAAACAAAGGATGGGGTGCCTGGGTGGCTCAGTCAGTTAGGCAGTCGAGTCTTGATCTCAGGGTTGTGGGGGAAAAAAAAGAAAACAAAATAAAGGACCCTTTTGAAGATCATCTGTTAACAATTATCTACCCTGTTTATTCTACCAACTGGATGTTAATTTTGCTTAACAAAACCTTTTTATAAAATGCACATATATCCTTGGAGAGTTAAACCTATTGGTCTTTATACTTTTACCCTGAGTTACTATAATTAGATTGTCAATAACTTAACTATAAACTTTTAGAGTCTGTTGAGTTTTAAATTGGGTATTTTGATTTAAGCATGGAGCAGTTCAGAGTAAAAACCATGAAGATCTCTGCCAGTCTATGCACAGATGACTGACAAAGGTAGAATGATGAGACACTAAGGAAGAACAAGGCAGGGAAAAGGAAGTGAAAAAAACACCTACTTTACAATTTTGCCACAGAAAAATAAGAGGTTATGATTCAAAGATCTTAAAGTTTCCTTTCTGCTCTATAATTCTGAGGGCTACTATGCAAAGAATGAAATGTTTTACATACCAAATCATAGTATGCTATATTTTCCTGCCTGGAATCTATACCATCCAACATTAAAATAAAAGCTCCTTTTTCTAACTCAAGATAACAGAGGGTAATTTATCAAAACTAGTTCCAGAGGACAATCAAAAGGAAATCAAAAGGCAGTAAATAACTTTCTTAAAAAATGAATAAAACACCCTCCAGTATTTTGATAATCAGTATTTGATCATTGTCTGAACAAAATTAGGGGTCAAAAGAGATAGAGATTACTGGAACGGTTCAGAATATCTACCCAGGAACACACGAAACAAGAACTCTCAACAGCCAGAGACAGAAAAAGTGAAGAAAAGAGGGAATACTTCCCTACCAGCCTCAAGGCATTCCTTTCCTCCCCATAATAATAGTTCGGTACTTTGCACCCTTCCATCTGTCACCTTACTATTTCCCTGTCCATCGCGGCATCATCTACCAGTCACGTCTGTCTCCACAGTCACCCCTGTAGGTCTCCTCCACAAAGTTTCCCTTTCTGCTTCTTGGTCTCGCTCGAATCTTCTCTGCCCAGGGTTTACCCACACCTGCTCAACTCCGGCTCTTTCCACGATACCCCTGGGACTCCAGACAGAGCAACGGATAGCGCTGGACACCCCATTCTCCAGCAGAGTAAAGGGGTCTGTGGGAACACAACTCTGAGAGGTTTGTGCCTCCACACCCCCATATCCAGAGTTCCCTCTTACTCCCGGGGACCGTCCTCACTCACAGCGTACGGTGTGGAAGGCGCAGCGCGGCTGCTTCTCAAAACTCTCGCCTAACTTGAGAACCCGCTCGCGACGGTCCATGTACGAGAGTCCCGCTGCTCCATTAATCATTTTTCTCCGGCTGCGACTTTGCCTTGGCCACCTGCGCTCCCTCCCATCTGCCACCTCATCCTGAAGCAGCTGCACTTGCACTGGCCGGGGCAGCCAGCAGACTCCGCCCCGCGCCTGACGCGCGCAGCCCCCTGGGCTCCTCTCGCGTGCTGACTGGCTGCCCGGAGGGGGCGCCCCGCCCCCTCGCTCCGAGGATGCTGGTCCCGCCTCCAGGCCCGGTCCCGCCTCCAGGCCCTTTCCCGCGTTGCGACGCACGCCGCCGCGGGAAGGCCGCGCAGCTGAGGTGTTTGGTGGGAGCAGGGTTTCCTGGAGGAGAACGCGGAGAGGATGAGGTAACCCACCTGAGGTGGCGACCGAGGAAGGAGAGAATCTCGAAGTGCCGGGAAGCCAAGGCCACAGGGTTTCGGGGCCAAGCGCCCCGGCACATAGCCGCTCCTAACGGGAGGATCTGCGCCCTTTCTGTGGAGATCTGTAGTAGAAACTGAGGCCCGGGGAGGGGCGAGAGCGGGGCACAAGGCCGGGTGTCTTGCCCAATGGCCTGGTACCGCCGAGCCTGGGTCTAGAATCCGGAGCGAAGGAGCCCGCGGCCTCGGAGTCTCGGACCTTGGACCTCACTGGAGGCGACGCCGTTACCTGGTCAATCGCCTTATGATCTTTTCCAGAGAAGTACCCGGTGGTGTTAGGACCGCGACAGGGGACGGGGAGGAAGGGGAGAAAAGATTCAGAGTTAGAAATTACGGTTTTCGGATCAGTTGCAACCAGATTGCATTAGGTAGCCTTCTTTTATTTATTTCCTTCACAGTGATTCTTGGAGGCAGTAACAGGCACGGGCAGGAAGACGAAATTCCCAAAGGATCAAGGCCCAAGTTCCTGCTGTGGCAAAGGGTAATAGCATTAATAATTGAAAAATAATTGTCTTTTTTTTTTTTTCCTGTTTAAAGTTCACGAGTTTCATGGTAAAGATGAGGGAAGTGTTGTATTAGAGGAGAAGCATCCAACAAAAGTTTACAGATGGTTGTCGCAACCGGTGGTTGTTTTTCAGGGTAAGTATGTAATCAAACTCTACTCCCATGCCTTCTTAGCCAAATTTGTCGATTTATTGTTTTAGCCAAGTACATGCATATGTCTCCCTTACTCTATCTGCTTGTTTAAATTCTACTTTTTAAATAAGTATTAAGATTGTTTAGTGTGGTAATTAAATGCTCGGGTTCTGGAGCCAGAATTTTTGTATTTCAACCCCAGCCTCCTGCTTTACAGTGTGACTTCATGCAAACTAAAGTATGCTCATCATTAAAATGGGGGGGGGATAATAGTGCTTACTCCTTAGAGTTGTTGAGAGGATTAATTGAATTAATACATGAAAGGATTTAAAACAATTCACAGCACATAGTAAAGTCTCTCCAAATGGTTGTCATTATTGACGTATAACTCTACTGTCTGGCAATATTTTAGAACCATCCTTGGTTTCTGCTTTCTTTTCTAAATCTTGAATTATTCTAAAAATTAGGAATTGCTATTTTGTTTACAGATAAGAAAACTGGTTGAGAGAAGCCCACTCCTCTGACTCTGTGGTTTGTTTTCTTATCATCTCTGTCATCTATTTGGCACTTAAAGTATTTTATATAATTAAGTATTTTATTTTACACGTGTGTATAAACATGCATGTATACTTTTTATTTCCCAACCAGAACATGAACAACAGGGACTCTGCCCCATATAAAATTCCTATGACTGATGCATCTAACATAGTGCCCTACACATATGTTTGGTGATAATAATGTTTCATTGGTGTTTTTATTATGTTAACTAGAGGGCAACAACAGTGTTTTAAGCCTATTTTATTTAAAAAAGATTTTCATTTAGAAATCTGAGGTTTCCATATTGTAATAAAGAAAGCAGAGAGTCAAGAAATTGAGATACAACCTTACACCAGTTAGAATGGCAAAAATTTACAAGGCAGGAAGCAACAAATGTTGGAGAGGATATGGAGAAAGGGGAACCCTCTTAAACAGTTGCTGGGAATGCAAGTTGGTACGGCCACTTTGGAAAACAGTATGGAGGTTCCTCAAAAAGTTTAAAGTAGAGCTACTGTATGACCCAGCAATTGCACTACAGGTTATTTACCCCAAAGATACAGTTGTAGTGGAAAGAAGGGGCATATGCACCCGCAATGTTTATAGCAGCAATGTCCTCAATAGCCAAACTGTGGAAGGAGCCGAGATGCCCTTCCACAGGCAAATGGATAAAGAAGATGTCCATATATACAATGGAATATTACTCAGCCATCAGAAAGGATAAATACCCACCATTTGCATCGACATGGATGGAACTGGAGGGGATTATGCTAAGTGAAATTAAGTCAAGCAGAGAAAGTCAGTTATATGGTTTCACTTACTTGTGGAACATAAGGAATAGCATGGAGGAAATTAGGAGAAGGAAGGGAAAAATGAAGGGGGGTGGAATTGGAGGGGGAAACAAACCATGAGAGACTATGGACTACTGGAAACTGAGGATTTCAGAGGAGAGAGGAGTGGGGAAATGGGATAGCCTGGTGATGGGTATTAAGGGGGAGCACGTATTGCATGGAGCACTGGGTGTTATATACAAACAATCATGGAACACTATGTCAAAAACTAATGATGTACTGTATGGTGACTAACATAACAATAAAAAAAAAAAGTGAGTTTTGAAATGCCCAAAGTTTGTACTTTTATTCCCTGCTTCAGCTTATATTTATTAACTACCTACCAGGTATAGGTTAAGGCACTGGTCTAGGCCCTGGGTAAAGGGCAGTGAATCAAGTGAATCAAGAGGGTCTAGCCCCTGGGTAAAGGGCAAGTGAATCAAGGCAGCAACCAAGGGTGGTATGAGTTTTACTGTCATGAAACCTACTGGTGTGAATTTTCACCAAACATGTATTAAAATGAACCAGGTTGTACCAGCCCTGGAATTTAAAAAAAAAAAAAAAATCAGATTAATGAATTAAGTAGAGTTCAAAAATGTACCCAAGTGACATTTCAGATTGCTTTGTTTATATCTATACATGACATATTACTTCAGAAATTTATGACAGCTGTATGCGTTTGTTCTTTTCTACAAATCTATAACCTCATCTAACTTAAAAAATGTAGTTAGGTTTCTGTCATACACCATTCACAAATAAGTGTGTATTGAAAATATAAAGATATAAGTGAATGAAGATAGCACTAAAACTGTGGTTTTAAACACCAGACATAAACATAAAAACACCAGAAAAAATTAAGAGACTGTATTTTAGCTTTTAAGGTAGGGAGAACCTTTCTAAGAATGTCACCAAGGTAGATGTCATAGAATAGAAGATTATTATACTTGAGTACGTGAAAATTGTAAAACTGTGATAGAGACACTATATTTAAACTTAATAAATGACAATGAGAAATTGTTTACAGCCAATATAAAAGGTAAAGGGTTCAGATCCATAACTGAAAAGCTGAAAGCTTCTATAGAAGAAACCAATATATAAATTGTTGAAGGATATGAATAGAAAATATATAAAAGAAGCGGACAGTGAACATGAAATGTGCCTAATTTGTCTAATAATCAAAGCAATACAAATTAAAACAAGATGATGCCATTTTTCATCTAGCAGAAATGTAAAAGATAGCAGTATGTATTAAGGAAGGCTTAGTAAAATGAGCACCCTCATGTGTTGCTAGTGGAAATACAAATTGGAACACCCATTTGAACACCCATGTGGTTTACATACATTTTATGCACTCTTACAAAAAAATGCATAGCATAATGTAGCCACTGGAAAGAGTGAGATAACCGTATCCACTCTCTATGAAAGTTGTATGTCTACAGTGCCCCAGGAGTGACACCAGGAGCTGTGGTGGGCTTTCTTTGAAATATTTTCAAAAAATTTTTTTAAAGATTTATCAAATTTTTTTTATGATTTATATTTTACCTAAAGGAGTAACATTTCGATGCTTGTATTATATCCAAGTCTTAGGTATAAAGGACAGTGGTGCCAGTGGTGAAGAATAATAGCTAAAAGTGAGTGAGTCAGAAGTGTCATTTGGGAATACATTTTGTGTTTTTTACTGTTTCACATGGAAGGTAATATAATTAACATTGTAGCTAAAACCATAGACTTTGGAGTCAGACTGATCTGGATTTGAATACTGACTCCATCATATGCTGGTGGAATTATGGTAAGTTTCTTCTTCAAGCTTTATTTTTTGTATCTGTAAAATGAGATGATTACAGGCTCTACCTCATACTCCTGTTGTGAAGATTTAATAAGATGATGTATATAAAAGCATTTAGCCCTGTACTTAATTCATGTAAGTAAATATAAGTAAAGATTGTACTTTTCATTAAATAATGATATCTTTGAGCTTTGAGTGCCTTAAAATTTTTTTATAAACTTTTAACTAATTGGGATGCATTTTTTATTTAATTTTAAGATAATTTTATTTACAATGCTATTTGTAAACAAGCTTTTGTTATCTTGTAATTACATTTCGTTTCTGAGTTGTGTGTTGGGGATCCCCAAGACCAACCCTAGATTCAGTGATTCACTGGGAAGGCTCACAGTTCTTAGGATATAGTCATATTTGTGGCTGTGATTTATCACAGTGAAAGGATACAAAGCAAAATTAACAAAGAGAAAAGGCAAATGGAACAAAATCCTGAGGAAGGTGCAAATTTCCAAGAATCCTCTCCCAGTGGATTACATAGGACACACTTAATTCTTCCTATAATGAGTTCTGACATTTTGAAGTGTTGTCTACCAGAGAACCTCAGTAGAGACTCAGTCACAAAGGTCTTTATTGAAAGATGGTCATGTAGGTATCCTCTACTCCCAACTACTAGAATTTCAAACTTCTGGAAGGAAAGCAGACATTCTGCATAAGCCACATTGTTTTCACGAACACTTTAGGCACAGTGAGCCACTCTTATTAGGGAATGATGGGAACCCTTCCAAAATCCAAGTGGGGCCCCAACCAGGGGCCAATCTTGTCTCGGGCCTATGTTAGTTCTTTTCTGTACTTAGTGTCTCTTTTGTGATAAAGTAATCTCTATCACAGAATTGCTGTGCGGATTAGAAAGAGTGAATATGGAGCATCTAGTACTATTTCTGACTTTTAGTGCATGATAAATCATATGTGCTGTAGCTGTCATAATAAATTACAGGAGTCTGTAGCTCTTTTAGATGTATTGTAGTTAGAAAAACCAGAGTCTTCTATAAGGAAGAAATTGAAAAATCTACCCATCACTTCCCAAAGCAAGCAAAGCTAAAGTTTTATTTATATTGAAACTGTTTTTCAGACATTATTTAGGGAGAAAATGTTTTAGTGCTGTTTAACCTTTATCTTTCTGATTCTGTTAAAATGTAGGTGATATAAGAAATGAAGCCAACAGGTACAGACCCAAGGATCTTATCTCTAGCTGCCGAAGTTGCAAAAAGTCCTGAGCAGAATGTCCCTGTTATACTATTGAAGTTAAAAGGTAAGAAAATCTTGGGGCCCCTGGGTGATGCAGTCAGCTGAGCATCTGACTGTTGGTTTCGACTCGGGTCATGATCTCAGGGTTATGAGATCAAGCCCTGCATTGGGTTCTGCAGTCAGCTCAGAGTCTACTTAAGACTCTTTTTCTGTCTCCTGCTGCTCCTCCCACCCTCCAAAATAAATAAATCTTAAAAAAAAAAATAAGAAAATCTTTTTGTGATTTTTGTGATTTTGTGATTGGCTAACATTTTTTAAGTAATAGAATAATTCCATCATGGGTATAGTTTTGGCATTTGTTTCTAACTTGCTCAGAGAAATTTTAACTTTGTGATAAAGCAGTGATTTTGTTTTCTTTTTAAAAGTGTTTTTAGTTATTATTCAAACTATAAAAAAATATAAAGCTCTTGGATTTATTAAGCAAAAATAAGTATATCCTATTTGCTTTTGCCTTAGAAATAATAAACAACACACCTTTAGGAAGCTCAGAGTTGAAGAAAATCAAACAAGATATATATTGTTATGACCTCATTCAGTATTGCCTTTTGGTGCTCAGTCAAGATTGTTCTCGAATCCAGGGAGGTTGGACTACGATTTCTCAGCTTACACAGATATTAAGGTAAAGTGAAGCAATAAGTCCACTTGTTCCTGGAGGATATGGTAGTAGATTCTTATTTATAACATTTGCTTCTTTTTATTCATCTGGTTAATAAGCACTAGCAACTTTGTGGTAAGTTATGGTTATACTTTTCCTTCATACCATATATTACTGTTTTTAACTATAATTGTGAATATTTCACTGTCTAAAATTTTGCTGCATAAGTCCTATGAAGATGATAATCATGCCTTTTGCTTACCACTGAGTCTCAAGTACCTAACAGACTCTTTATTGATTAAAGAATATATGGAGAAATGAAGATACTAAGGCACTGACTCTATACTGGAAAAACTTAGAATAGAGATGAGATGGCAGTTATGTGACTATCATACAAGGCTGAATGAAAGAGGTGTGAAATGAAAGATAAAAGCAAAATACTACAGGAGAACAGATGTAGAAACTCGTTGTTCCATGCTGTATTGATTTAGTTATCTTAATTGTATATTTCCTTAGGTAACCCAAATTCTGTGAATAAAATTCAGAAGCAGCATGTACTGACCAACTGCCATGTTAGAAATTGAGAGAAAAGATCAAAATCATTTATTTTTAAAAAAGGTTGTTCTCAGTGCCTAAGCTACTTCCTAATTAAGTACCTAAAAGCATGCATTACTAATTGATCTTACCTTTCAAAACTGCTTTTCCTAATTTGTTACTACATAAAGGCCAGATTCAGGGTGTATAGTTAGAAAAAACAATTAACAAATATACATAATGTTCTTTTCTTATACTTTAATTTTCAAGATTATTTCCTTAAGTAAATAAAGACTTTGTTTTGGTTAGATATTTTGGCTCATGAAAATATTGATTAAGGCTCTCTGGGGTGGAATCCAAATCTTAAGAAATCCCCATGTTTGTGAATGTACAAAAAACAATATTTATTAATGTTCACAATCAAAATAGACACTCTTAAATAATTAACTTTAGCAACCAAAATAAAGAGAGAAACTGATCTATGTTAGCATTTGTCCATTACTTTAGGACTGGTGTACAAAAAAAAAAGCAAATTGAGCATTCACCTGTTATGTTTTTAGCATACTCATGGGTAGTCACTATTGTTTATCAGTGTCTTCACATTATGTTAAAAAGTGTCTGACAGCAATATTTACTAATTAGAGACCATTCTTGGGTTAGGGACTCTTGTTAATATTAGTCTACACAAATAATTTTTATTATCGAGGGGTTTGAGTATACCCATCTTATATCCAGGGACTGACCTTTATGAGCAGTTTCAGGAGGATTCATTTCTCTAAATGACTTTCTCTCCTTTATTTTCTTTTTTTAAGATTTTATTTATTTGACAGAGATCACAAGTAGGCAGAGAGAGAGAGGAGGAAGCAGGCTCCCTGCTGAGAAGAGAGCCCGATGAGGGGCTCGATCCCAGGACCCTGGGATCATGACCCGGGCTGAAGGCAGAGGCTTTAAGCCACTGAGCCACCCAGGCACCTGCTGTCCCCCCCCCCTTTTTTTTTTAAAGACTTTATTTATTTGACAAGAGATCATAAGTAGGCAGCGAGACAGGCAAATAGAGAGGAAGACTTTCTCTAAAGTAAATTACAAAGTGTTCTTAATAGAGCTAGATTTTTACTGTTTACTCCTCTGCTATAAGGAATATGTAGTCAGATATTTTGCAGACTTTAAGAAACCAGATCTCGTGGAGAGTAGAATTGGTATTAAAGTGTTTTGCTTTCTTACTCTGTCCCTTGTAGACTAATCCTACCCTGGGTATTTTTTAGCTATCAGAGGTCTAAAAGATACCAGCACAAATGTTTTTCATGAATTAGACTTGTATTGCTTTTAAAGTGTTTACAGCTGAAGACTTGCCTTATTTTTCTTATTTGTGAGTCAAGTGTATTTTGTTTCCGGAAAGGTTGACTAGTAGGTTTTTAGGAAGGGAGTACTGGCTCTAAGTACAGACAAAGTCCACACCACTTACTTTTCTAGAAAGTTGTAGTGCTTATTTCCCATCAGAGGTTCCTTTTTGACTTGGCAACAAAAGAGAGAACTAAAAATCCTCATTAAGGCACCATGTCTATAGAAGCTCTAGCATTCAATTGAAATTTATAATTAACACAAACTTAGTCACAGATTGTGCTCTTATTTCAGCCATTGCTGTGTGGGCTTGGAGCCAGGAGAAGACGCAGAGGAATTTTACAATGAATTACTCCCATCAGCTGCAGAAAATTTTCTGGTTTTGGGGAGACGATTGCAAACATGTTTCATCAATGCAGCTAAGGTATATGTGTTTATTTAGTGTTTTAATAGCCAAAATTCTTGAGAAGATGTTCCACATTATTTTTCACATGTGCAGTATTTGGCTGAAAGTATAATTAGAATTCAAACATTTTTAAAATTATAACCAAAAATAATGTCTAGGTATGAAATTTTAAAATGCTGGCTGAAGCATACTGTATGACTTTGAAGGATTTGCCTTGCTTCTTAACTTAAAGCAGCACCCATAGGCATTTATTTCTATATCATCTTCCTAAAACATACCTTTTACTTTAATTAAGAGTAGAGGAAAGTATTGTTCTGTGGCGCAGCACTTTCCTAATAGCTTCTTTGGCAAGAACAATAAAGGTGAACTTTTTCTATTTGATCTTTCAGATCTTCTTTTTTTATTTTTTTTAAGATTTTTTTTATTTATTTGACTCAGAGAGAGAGAGAAAGGTCACAAGTAGGCAGAGAGGCAGGGGGAAGCAGGCTCCCAGCAGGGAGCCAGATATGGGGCTCGATCCCAGGACCCTGGGATCATGACCTGAGCCCAAGGCAGAGGATTAACCCACTGAGCCACCCAGGTGCCCCTGATCTTCCAGATCTTCTGCAGTTGAAATATTTCAACCCAAAATAGAGCTTGTTTAATCCAACAAGCTTTTTTTGGGTGGATTATGCTAAATGCTATATGTACTATCTTTTTTTTTTTTTTAGCTGTGAGTAGTTACTTGGAAGTAAGTTGCTTAGTTTCCAAACATTTGAGAATTTAAAGTTTTCATTCAAATTCCAGCCAGTTAGCATGCAGTGTAATATTAGTTTCAGGTTTACAGTTTAGTGATTTCACACTTCCGTACAGCACTTGGTGCTTATCACAAGTGCATTTCATAATCCCCATCACCTGTTTAGCCCATCTGCCCACCCACCTCCCCTCTGGTAACCGTCAGTTTTTTCTCTATAGTTAAAGAGTCTGTTTCTCGGTTTTCCTCTTTTTGTTTCTTAAATTCCACATTTGAATGAATTTTCTTGATGTTTTATTGTTACCAATTTCAACCTTAAATCTTTTGTGGTCAGATAACATACTCTGTATCATTTCAATCCTTTGAAATTTTTTCTGACTTGTTTTATGGCCCTTTTATCTAGGTGAATGTTTCATTATAAGCTGTCTTTGCTTTGTACAGTGCCATCTTAATTGAAACTCATGCATATTAGAAATATGTAAAGATTTTGGTATGCTCAAGTTCGTTTAACATGGTACCATGCAAAAAGCAAGGACTGCCTCTAACTTGAATGTGAACTCTGCATTTGTTGTGTGGAATGTTCTGTGAATGTCAGATCAATTTGATTGTAGGACCAATAGGAATCACAAGTTTATAAGGCTGAAATTCTTTTATCTTGTAGTAGTTCTTGGCTATATATACATTTGGGCCTACTGCTATATTAAAGATTGAGCAGATTTACAACTTTCATGAATTATGAAGAGAAATAACTACAACATCATGGGATATTAAATTCCAGTTGAGGTGCTTTAAGTATATAAGGAATAGACACAGTCTTGTACTTCATGCCTAGGCTACTAAAGTAGACCAGATCTTCAGATACTTCTTACAGGAAACCTGAGATGTGTCTTCAATTAAAAAAAAAAATTAAAAAATTATGAGTGAAATTGAATGAGACATACGATATGAATAAGATAGTGGTTTCAGTATAAGAAACAAGGCAGAAGATCATAGGGGAAGAGAGGAAAAAATGAAACAAGACGAAACCAGAGAGGGAGACAAACCGTAAGAGACACTTAATCTCAGGAAACAAACTGAGGGTTGCTGGAATGGAGGGGGGGTGGGAAGGATGGGGTGGCTGGGTGATGGACATTAGGGAGGGTATGTGTTGTGGTGAGCACCGTGTATTGTGTAAGACTGGTGAATCATAGACCTGTACCCCTGAAACAATATATTTTATGTTAATAATAAAAAAAATAAAATATATACCACAAAGAAGTTGGGAAAAAAAAAAAAAGCATTGTAGGCAAGGAATTAAACTTAGTAGTAGAATATAGGCTATGTAATAGCTCACAAATTCGTCCAGCATCTCCATTGGCATTTTGAGGGATGTTAGCATTAAATAAATTTTGCATATTTCTAGATTTAATTAATTCAAGTTAATTAAAGCAGCACAAACTATGGGAATTTGTGTTAGTACTCTACCATAACACAAATTTTTATAAATTAAGAAACTAAAGGCTATAAGATTATGAATAGCTAAGATCTGGGAGCCAGGTCCTCTGACTACCCAGAGAGAAGTTTCTCTTTTTTTTAAATAAAGCAATTACAGAAAAGTAAATTGGGTTTGTGTGTGTGTATTAAGGGTGAAGAAAAAGTTGAATTACTACACTCTTTCCAAATTGTGACTGATTCTCTCTTCTGGCTCTTGGGAGGCCATGTTCAACTCATCCACAATGGTAAGAGAAAGATTTTTAAGATAACTGATAATCATTGTAAAGTACCTGCTAACAACTTGATTTTTTTTCTCAAAATAAATATATCTATTAACTATACAGATAACCACAGTTAAATATTCAATTAAAAATTGAAATAACCCCACATGCAGAAAAATAAAAGCCCACTTGGAAATTCCAGCTGTAAATAGCCAGCATTGACAATGTGAATATTAAGGAGAAAATTTGCTTAAATGTAATTTTCTTCTTAGCTTTTTCTATTTAGCAAATCTAAGGTAAGGAGTAATGATAATTTTAACAATTTAGGGAAAAATTTTTCAAACTTCTGAAGATTACACCTGTTTTTTAGACTTACTGTGAGAGAAATCTGTACAGAGTAGATATGACTTAATTCATAGTCTATTCATGTAAGAGTAAGCTTTTATATATTGAAATTTTTACTGACCTTGAAAGTTATTTTATAGGATATTTCTACACTTACATTGAGAAATATAAATATACATTAGTTTTTTTTTTAAGATTTTATTTATTTATTTGAGAGACAGAGAGTGTGCACAACAGAGGGGGTAGGGGCAGAGGGAGAGGGAGAAGCAGACTCCCCACTAACTGGGGAGCCTGACCCTGGGCTTTATCCTAGGACCCCAAGATCATGACCTGAGCCCAATGCAGACTTTCAACCAACTGAGCCACTCGGGCACCCTATGCATTAGTTTTATAGCTTTTAGTTTATAGTTGTATAGTTCTCTATGGATTCTTAAGAACATAGTCCTGGTCCTTGTGCCTCACTTCGTTTCCCATTTTCTAAAGGCAACCTCTTCGATTAGTATAACTAATACTTTGGGTAGTTATATTCATTTTTTAAATTATGTTAGTCGTTATACAGTACCTCATTAGTGTTTTGTTTTGTTTTAAAGATTTTATTTATTTATTTGACAGAGAGAGAGATCACAAGTAGGTAGAGAGGCAGGCAGAGAGAGGGGGCGGGAAGCAGACTCCCCGCTGAGCAGAGAGCCCGATTTGGGGCTCGATCCCAGGACCCTGAGATCATGACCCAAGCCGAAGGCAGAGGCTTAACCCACTGAGCCACCCAGGTGCCCTACCTCATTAGTTTTTGATGTAGTGGTCCATGATTCATTATTTGAGTTATATCCATTTAAAGCTAAGTACATGCAGAAATCAAGTCCAATGATTCCCCAAAGAACAGTGTCTCTGTCTCTGTCTCTCTCTCAATACTTTGATACTTCCTTTTCTTTTAAAGCATTACCTTTTAGTTTCCCATTATGAAACAAATATTATAAAGTTCCCAATTTAAACAACTTTTATCAAAAACATGAAGTACTGGGATGCCTGGGTGGCTCAGTTGGTTAAGCTGGTGCCTTCAGCTCAGGTCATGATTCCAGAATCCTGGGATCGAGTCCCACATCAGGCTCCTTGCTCGGCAGGGAGCCTGTTTCTCTCTCTGCCTTTGCCTGCCTCTCTGCCTGCTTGTGCTTTCTTTCTCTCTCTCTCTGACAAATAAATAAATAAATAAATAAAAAACAACAACAAACATGAAGTACTTAGTTTTACTATAGTATAATGTAAAAGACCTAGTAAAAAGAGAGCAAGAGAGAGAACACCTGAATACAACTTTTAAAATATGCCAATTTTTTTTTTTTTAAATAATAGCTGTAACAAAAATGACAGTGTTCTTCAGGTCAGTCTGTAGGTTTAAAATATCAGTAATGTATTAAAACCAAATGGTTGTGAAATTCATGTACAAAATTGGGGTCTCCAATAACCTTTCTCTCTAAAAACAATCAGCTTTTTGGAGAAAAGGCTGACTCTTATGTCTGGGGTAAAAAAATATTCAAGGTAACCCTGAAGTATTTTTAATACCAGATAAAAAGGATGCAATCAGAGTTTATTAGGATTCTGTGAAAAGGACTCAGGAGCCAAAGTAAGGAGGTTTCTATTAGCCAAAAATGGGAAATTTGAACAGTAATAAGGATAATAACTACTGAGGATTGAAATACATCAAATATAGTGAGACTATTAAAAAAGTTATCATTAGAAAACCAATTCATTTTGAAAACTGGTAAATGAAGAATCCATTTACCTGGCCCTTTCTTATGTATCAACGAGGAGAAATTTCTCTTTATAGAAGTATTCCAGCTAATAGTGAGAAAGGAAAGGTAGAATATGACCAGTGTACAAATATTAATGAATGAACACATTTAGGAATTAATCATCCATCACTGTCAAAATTTCAGAAGTACTTCCTAATGGCTCATCATAACCTCACATATGAAATGTAGATGTCAAAAATTCAAACCTGCATCATTTTGATCCCACAGTTCCAATGACCAATTTATAGAAGGTCAGAGAAACATTAAATTACACCCCATGGATGTAATTAACAAAACTAGCTTGTGGGAAGCTCAAAGGACAATTGACATAGTTTTGTCAGCAAATAAAACCTAAGGGGAAAAAAAAGGTAGAGGGGGAATCCATAGATTAAATTTGAAAGATAACCAATTATAATGTATAATATGTGCAATCCATGGATATTATTTGGATCTTGATTCAAAAAAACTTAAAAATCTGTATAATATTTGGAAATTGGAGCATTGACTGAATATTTGATAAAATTAAGGAATCATGATTATGTAGGTTAGGTAATGGTTATATTTTTAAGTAATTCGTATCTTTTGGGAGTATATATTGAAATACTTGTGAATGAAATAAGTTGGTATCTTGGATTTGCTTCAAAATAAAATGGGAGACTAGAAGTGAATGGGCTAGGTGACATAAGATTGGCCATAAGTTGATCACTGATAAGGTTGGATGACCGGTACATGCAGAGTCATGATATTATTCTCTCTTGTGTAGGCTTGAAGCTTTCATTATAAAAAGTTTAAATGGGCAAAAGTATCAATTTTTGGGGGGAGACCAAATAGCTATTTGAAACTCAATGAAACAACTATACTTGAAAAACAAAATAAGGGCTCCAAATATAAGTTTTATTGAGTTTTCATTTATATTATTATATAAATTATATTTATATATATTATTTGTAATAATATAAAGCAAACATTGTAAAAATAAAATGGAATGACTATTCATTAAATTATTGTAGCATAACTTTTTTAATATAGAAAAAGGGTGTATATATATATATATATATACTACATCCTACATGAGTTCAGTGAATTCAGAGTTAAAAAAAGTTACTCATAAAACATCTTTAAGTAGACAAAAATGAAATAATATACATTTCCCAGTTATAAAAAAGAATTTTTTTACTATTGAAGTAATAGAAAATAAGAAATCATAGAAATATTTAGTAGTAGTGGAATTGATTTTTTTGAAGTTGTTAAATGTTACAAAAATGATCTTTAGTAAAATATTGAAATATTGGACTCTGTAAATAGAAGAGTAATTAATATGTGAAAGAAGTCAAATATGTTTTCTCAGGAGAGAAAAAGAGGAAAATAGTAAAGTTTCATGGAAGCTAGCATGGTATTTACAGGTATGACTTGTCTGCATACCTGATCCTACTTTAATTAAAATTCTGATCAATTAATGGAGAAGGAATAGAAACTGACATTTACTGGGAACCTACCCTGTTCTAGGGCATTCTGCAATAGTCTGTGAGAGAGCTATTCTAGCTTTACAGATGAAGAAATACATGTTCTGAGAGGTTAAACAACTTGAATAAGCATCCAATGTCAGGTCTTCATAACTGGCTGCTCAGAACCTAAAAATTATAAACCAGTCAAAACAAATGCTGTTTTGTAAGTAATAATTTCATTATTATAAGATAAAATATTAGCAAACATGGTACATATATAAAATCAATATTTTAAGGATGTAAGCCACTGTTTACAGTCATATGTACCATTTCCATTCCTTCATATTCTCTCTTCTTCACAGTAAATTTCATTTTATTCACTGAAATTTAATGCTAGAAAGAGATTCAAATTTAGGATATGTTTTATTTTGTTTCTTACTTAATGGGAGATAACAATAGAGTCTTAGCTTAGTATTTTTGGATGCTTTCTATTTATACCTTTCATAAAATGGAATGACTTATTTACGGTTACTTAAACTGCCCATCTTAAAATCTTCTTTGTTGTAAAGTATACAAAAGCAGGAATGTTAGCAGAAATGATCATGCTTTGGTCTGGTTTTGAAAGGACAAATGAACCCCAATTGTATCATAGGATCTTTTAATTTTAATTTTTTTTCTCTTTTAGTACTACAAAGTGATCATTTCTTGCACTTACTTCAAACTGACAATGTTCAAATAGGATCTACAGTCATGACTATGCTACAGAGCATACTACAGATCAACAGGTGATTTGGTTTTACAAAGTATTTATAATTTTTAACTTTTGGTCCAGAAGCATTACCAGTTTTATTCTAGTTTTGCTGAAATCATCAATTACATATGATTTGTACAAGATACTTCAAGAGCTCTGTTATTACCATTGTCTTTTAGAAAAGAATATAAAATACAATCAAAGACTGGAAATTTATTGTTGAATTGGTATCTCAGAGCTTAAGAAGATTTTAGACCATCCCAGACTTAGAGAAGAAATATGGTGATATCTGAAGAAAAATATTGGGATCACAATAAAAAATGCTTAATCATATATTTATTTAGCAAATTGCAAACTTACTGTTATACCAAGTGCTTCAGAATGGCATAAAAGAACTAATGGGCAATGTTTTCCAGCTTAAAATGGAAAAAAGAATATACACAGTTGTAATAATTGACTCTTCCAGTTCCATATGGATTTATTATGCATCTGTTATGTGCCAAGTGTGTGTCTCTCATTGCATTCCCAAAGTTAATTAAGATATAAAACTTGCCTTCAAGTAGCTTACAGTGTAGTGGAAGAGACCAGCTCATGAATATAACTATATTATAACATACTAAGTTAAAAGTATAAAAGTATGCACAAGTGTTAGAGGAGCTTCTATCCCAAGCTGAGGGGTGATGCTTCCAGAAGAAGGTAACAGCTGAGGTGAAACTTTAAGGTTGAAAAATTAGCCAGAGAGGAAGAAGAGAAAGCAGTATTTCTAGGCAGAGATAACAATATAGGCAAATGCACAGAGATAAGAAACAACATTGAGGATAAAAAGTGAGTACAATTCATCGTTGCTGGCATTTAAAGTTTGGCATGTGGAGGTGGCTGCAAAGTTCTGTAGACTTAAGTCATAAAGAGCTTATATGCTGTGTTAAGGAAATTAAATCTTATCCTGTAGGTAATGGAATCATTAAAAGATTTTTAAAGTAGATAAAAATAAGTATATTTTATTACTTACATTACTCAGGTTGCTGTGTAGAGGAAGATTTTAAGGGGGACAAAACCTTAGATGGCAATTAGAGGAAGCAACTACAGTAATCTAAGTGAAGTGATAAAATCTTGGCCTTGTGCACTTACCAAATAGATTTTAAAGCAAATGGATCTTAAAACCTAATGAATTAAAATCATCAAGATTTCACTTCCACTTGTGACTGAGATGGAATAATAGAAATGGATTTACCCTACTACCTAAGAAAACAAACAACAGGCAAATTACGAAATAATAGATTGTTTTTGTTTGTTTTTTGTTTTTTTAGTATTTGCTTCATGTTTTTTATTTTCCGAAGAAATAAAACAGAACTAGTTGTATTTGAGACCCCACCTTTACCACCCCTACCCACTGTCCCTGCCTACCTGATACTATTCCCCTACCTCTGTTAGGGAGTTTTCAGGAAAGTGGACTTAATGAAAGAAAGTGACCCCTAAGAAAAAGGAATGAATAAGGTGAACCTAACATTTTCTCTAACTCAGCATGGAGAGGGTTCCAGACTGTGGCTCAGGGAGGAGTGTCCTAGCCAAGCTGAGTTGAAGAGATAGAGGTGAGGGTCTGGGGAGAACAAAACAGGTAGAGTTCATAAGACAAAACATCAAAGAAAAGAGCTGAGAGAGCGCCCCAGAGATCAGAAAGTCTCCTTTAAGTATTTGGTAGAGTACTGATTGGCACGTACGTGGAAGGAAACTATCCAGTGTTAAAACAATAATCCAAAACAGTGAAAAGGCACAGTACCAGAAATTCACACAGAGCCAAGAATACTGCCTGACTCCAACAGCCAAAGTGGAAAACCTCATGAATAATGTAACATTGGGTAGAGTACTCAGGAAGGTTGTCTCTCAGTACTGGATGATTAGCACTAGGCTGAGTGCTATTCTGGACTATCCAAACAAAATAAAAGCAGAACCCAGATGGAGCAAATTATTTCTGAGTAACTGCTCTGGGTTTTGAAACTAACTTTATCTTAAAAACCTTTATTGTAAGGTATACAAAGGCAGGAAGTTTAGCAGAAATGATTATATTTTGATGTGGCTTTAAAGAAGTGAGAAAAATCCCACTTATGCCATCATCCCATCTTTGCTTTGATCTCTTTTTTTTCCCCTCTTCCTTTAGTAATACAAAGTGATAGTTTCTTACAGTTACTACAAACTAAAGATAATTCAGTTAGGACCTACCATCATAATGATGCTATAGAACATACCACAGATCAATAGGTGGCTTGGTTTTACAAAATGTTACTGATATTTTAGTTTTGGTCAGAACCATTACCAATCTGGCACAATTTTACTTAATCATTGATTGTATGTGATTTGTATATGGAACTTGAAAATCTCTAACCAGAAGAAAACCCAAAATATTTTTAGGAATATACAGATATATAGCATCCAACAAGATAAAATTCATACAAGTATCAGGCCTGCAAACATGCGGAAAACAGGACCAATAAGGAGAAAAATCAATTGATCAAGACTGGCATATATGTTGGAGTTAATAGGACGTTAGGATAGTTATTATAACTGTATTCCATATTTTCAAAAAGTTGAATAGAGACCTATATAAGACCCAGAATGAACTTTTAGATATGAAAACTACAAACTAGATATGAAATAGGATTGACAGGAAATTAACATTGGAGATTAGTGAACCTGAAGACATAGCAATAAAAATAATCCAAATGAAACAAAAGGAATCAAGAAAGAAAAACACGTCAGTGAATCAGTGATATATAGGATTATTTCAAATAACTTTATATAAGCATAATTAGAGTACCTAAAGAAGGTTGTGGAGTCAGAAGGAAATATTTGAAGGAACAGCATCTAAAAATTTTCCAAATTTGATGAAAACTATAATTTTACAGATTCAAAAAGCTCATCAAACACCCAAGGACAGTAAAATAAGACACCAAGGTACATTGAAATCAAAGCAGTAAAGCTGGTGATAAAGAGAAAATCTTAAAAGCAGCCAGAGGAAAAAAAGAGACTATATACAGAGGAATGAATATAAGAATGACAGCAACTTTCTTGTCAGACACAATAAAAGAAATACAAATACAAAGCGACATCTTTAAAATACTGAAAGAAAATAACCGTCAAACCTAGAATTTTATAACCAGTGGAAATATGTTTCAGAAACAAAGGCAAGATACTTTTTTAAGTGGTAATCATATAATTAACTATAAGAGATAATTTTTCTTATTATGATAATGTAATATAATATCATTTGATTACACAAAAGTAATGTATTTGGGAGTTTGTAACATACGTGTTAGTAAGATATATTACAACAACAAAAATGCTGGAAGAAAAGAAATGAAAACATAATGTTATAAGCTCTTAAAACATAAATAGGTTTCCCTGGCTATCTGAAAGTTCACTTTGTGCCTCTTCGCTTTTACAAAGACCTGCATTACTACCTGTTTTTGCTGTGTTTTGCTAACCAAAAGAAATTGAAAGATGATTTTCACTTCCACAAAATGGTAATTGCTTCTTCACTTTATGCCATTTTGGCTTACAAAAGGTTTCATAGGAACACTCTACTTTTGGATAGTGGGGGAAGCCTATACATGAAGTAGTATATCACTTGAAGGTAGACTTGTTGAAGATAATATGCTGTGAACCCTAATGCAACAATAAAATAATAAGACAAAGAGTTATAGCTAATAAGCCAAGAAAGGTAGTAAAAACAAACCATAAAGTAATATTTATTCCAAAGTAGTAAAAAAAAAAAAAAGAAGAAAAGAAAGTTAATAAAGGACAATGGAACAAGTAGTCATCAAGAAACATTTAAACCTATCTATATTAGATATAAACGCTTGGCAAAAGTATGAAAAAAGATACACCATGCTAACCTTTGTCAAAAGAAAGCTGGAGTGTCAATATCAGAAAAAGTAAGTTTCAGACCAAAGAAGATTACTAGTGTGTTATTTCATAGTAATAATCAGTTCATTAAGAAAACATTTTTATTGCTCTAACAGCAGAGTTTTAAGATACAAAGAAAAAATTGATAGACTTGCAAGGAGAAATAGACCAATATACAAGTAAAGTGAAAGATGTCAATACCCCTCTCTTGATAATGGATAGAATAAATAGATAAAAAGTTACTATGACTACCTAAGATTTGAACACTATCAACCAACTTGACCTGATTGACTTTTTGGAACACTCTACAAAACAATAGTGGGAGGCACATTATTCTAAAATGCAAATGGAACATTTACAAACATAGGCCATTTTTGGGGCCATGAAATAAATTTCAATAAATGTATAAGGATTTAAGTCATACAAAGTATGTTCTCTAACCTCAATGGAATTAAATTAAAAATTAATACCAAGAAGACCTCTGAAAAATATGTGGAAAATAATGCATATCTAAATAACCCAAAGGATAAGGAAGAAATAAAAAAAAAACTAAGTTAGAAGTTGTTTTTAAATAGATGGAAATGGGGGCACCTGGGTGAATCAGTTAAGGGTCTGCCTTTGCTCAGATCATCCCTGGAGTCCTGGGATGGAGCCCCCATAGGGCTCCCTGCTCAGCGGGGACTCTGCTTCTCCCTCTACTCCTCCCGCCAGCTCTTGTTCTCTTTTTGTCTCAAATTAATTAATTAGATCTTTAAAAAATAAAAAAAAATAAAAAGTAGATGGAAAGGAAAACAGTATATTCAAATTTCTGGGGTGAATCTAAATTAAAGCAGTACTTAATAGGAAAATTTTTTGAAGATATTATTTATTTATTAGAGAGTGAGCACAAGCAGGTGGAGGGGCAGAGGGAGAAGGAAAAATAGACTCACTGTTTAGCAGGGAGCCTGACACGGGGCTTGATCTCAGGACCCTGGGATCATGACCTGAGCTTAAGGCAGATGCTAATCAACTGAGCCACCCAGGCATCCATCCCTTAATGGGAAAATTTTTATCACTAAATACCAACACAGGTTTTCCCTACTATCTGAAAGTAAAGCATTCCGATAAAACCTTTCCTAAGCCAAAATGGCATTAAAGCAAAGAAACAGCATGAATTTATATGAAAAAAATTGGGGGCATGCTAAGACCCAAAAAATAACCTCCCAGGCTTTTCTGATACTTTAAGACATATCTGGTAAAGGATGCACAGAATAAATTGAGATAAACCACAGATGCTCACAAGCAGTTCAAAGTGATGGCATCTTGATGCTGAGATACTAAGTGCAGTTCCCAGGGAAGGAGCTTGGTGGTACCACTCTGGCTTCTTGGGTTGCACACTGCCTCTATAATAGCTTGCTGCAAAACAAATGCTGAATGCTATTTCCACTTTTCACCTTTTTTTGTAAAAGCAACAATCTTCAGATATCTTTTAATTAACAAAAAACAAGTACTACTGTAGGTATTTCGTAGAAGTCAAGTGGTATAATGCAAACTTTTGAAAAGCACAGGATACCTGTATTAGGAAAAAAAAAGTGTCACATCATTACCCTCAGTTCCACTTTAGGAAACTAAGAAGAGGGAATTAAATTCCCTCTTAAAACTCACCTGGCTGGCTCAGTTCGTGGAGTATGTGCGGCTCTTGACCTCAGGGTTGTGAGTTCAAGCCCCATATTGGAGGTAGAGATTACTTATAAAATAAAATATTAAAATAGAAGAAAGAAATTTACAAAGATCAAAACAGAAATCAGTAAAATAGTAAAAACAGTAGAGAAAATCAATGAACCCATAAGCTGGTTCTTTGAGACGGTCAGTGAAATTTAAAAATCTGTAACAGAAAATTGATCGGGGGAAAAAGAAGAGAATACAACCTACCAATGTCAGGAATTAGGAGACAACACAATAAAGTCAATAGATATTAAAAAATATTAGAAGGAAATAATGTGAACAACTTTACGCTTGTTAAGGTAAGATGGACAAGTTCTTTGAAAGACGCAGGCTACCAAATTTAAGAAGCAACAGAAGAAAAAAAAAAGCAGCAGCAGCAGCAGTAGGTAATCTGAATAGCCTATAACTATGAAGAAAATGAATTTGTAGCTAAAACAATTCCCACAAAGAAAACTCCGTAATTAGACAGCTTTTTCACTGATAAATTCTACTAAACATTTAATGAATAAGTAATCCTAAACAAATTCTTCCAGTAAAATTGAAGAGAAGGAAATACTTCCCAACTCATAATGAGGTCAGCATTACTTGATAACAAACCAAAGACAAAATATATTAAAACCTAGCAGTATATTAAAAAGTTAATACATTTTGTTGCCTGGGTGGCTCAGTCAGTTAAGCATCTGACTTTGACTCAGGTAATGATTCCAGGGGCCTGGAATTGAGCCTCACAACAGACTCTGCTCAGCGAGGAGTCTGTTCTTCCTCTGCCCCTCCCCCTGGTCATGCTTCCCCCCTCAAATAAGTAAATAAAATCTTTTTTTAAAAAAGTTAATACATTTTAAATAAGTTGCCTTTATCCCAGAAATTCAGGGCTGGTATAACATTCTAAAGTCAAGCAATGTAATTCATATTAATAAAACAAAAAGGGGAAACATTATATTAATAGATACAGAAAAGTATTTGAAAAATCCATTATCCATTCCTGATTTTTCAAAAAGAAAAACTTTCAGCATAGTGCTAGTAGAAGATAGAACTTTCTTAGCCTGTTGAAAGGCATCTAGGAAAAAATCTACTTAATGGTAAAATGCTAAATGCTTTCCTTATATGACTATGGACAAGACAAGGATCTCCACTCCAATCACTTCTATTCAACATCACATTGGAGTTTCTAGCCTGTACAGTCAAGAAGAAAAAGAAAGGCTATTTGTAAAGACAGGAAGAAACAAAGCTCTCTGTATTTGGAGACAACATTGTCATCTCTGTAGAAATACCAACAGAATGTGCAAGAAAACTACTAAAACTAATAAGTGAGTATAGCAAGGGTAGTAGGATATAAAATCCATATAAAAATATAAATTGGGGGCGCCTGGGTGGCTGAGTGGGTTAAAGCCTCTGCCTTCGGCTCAGGTCATGATCCCAGGGTCCTGGGATTGAGCCCCACATCGGGCTCTCTGCTCAGTGGGGTGCCTGCTTCCTCCTCTCTCTCTCTCTCTGCCTGCCTCTCTGCCTACTTGTGATCTCTGTCTGTCAAATAAATAAATAAAATCTTAAAATATATATATATATAAATTGAACTTTTATGTCATCAATTGATACTTAGAAATTGAAATTTTAAGATAATTCAACTTAAAATAGCATAAAAATATGAAATATGTAGGGTTAAATCTGACAAAAGATGGCAAAGACCTATTCACTTAAAACCATAAGACATTGCTGAGAGGAATTAAAGAATATGTAAGTAAATGGAAAGATATACCATGTTGCTAGATGAGTGGTACATTATTAAGATCTCAGTTCTCTCTAAATTGATATATATTTTAAATACAGTCCCACTCAAAATCTCATTTTTGTAGAACTTGACATACTGATTTCTACAATTCATATGAAAATCAAAGGGCCTAGAATATAAAATAGTCTAACTTTGAAAATGAAAAAAGTTGGAGAGCTAACACTACCCAATTTTAAGACTTTATAAAACCAATATAATTACGACAATGAGGGACGCCTGGGTGGCTTAGTCCATTAAGCATCTGTCTTTGGCTCAAGTCATGATCCCAGGGTCCTGGGATCGAGTCCTGCATTGGTCTCCTTGCTCAGCAGGGAGTCTGTTTCTTCCTCTGCCTGTCTTTTCCCTTGCTTGTGTGCTCTCTCTCTGACAAATAAATAAATAAAATCTTTAAAAAATTAAGACAATGAGGTATTGATGCAGAAATATGCAAATATATCTATAGAACAGAATAGAATCCAGAAATAGACGTGCATATATATGAAGAACTGATTTTCAGGATATGTATAAAGGTCATTCAGTGGGAAAAGGATAGTCTTTTTAAGAATGATGTACAGTTGTCCATCAATATTTAAAGAAAAGAGGGGCCCCTGGGTGGCTCAGTGGGTTGAGCCTCTGTCTTCGGCTCAGGTCATGATCTCAGGGTTCTGGGATCAAGCCCCACATTGGGCTCTCTGCTCAGCAGGGAGCCTGCTTCCCCCTCTCTCTCTGCCTGCCTCTCTGCCTACTTGTGATCTCTGTCAAATAAATAAATAAAATCTTTAAAAAATATATTTAAAGAAAAGAATGTTGATCTATACTTATTAACAATAAAAAGTTAATTCAAAATAGATAATAGACCTATATGTAAAATCTAAACTACAAAACTTGTTGAAGAAAAATAGTAGAAAGCCATTATGACCTTGGATTGCATAAAATTTCTTAAATTCTTAGATATGACACCAAAAGTAAAATCCATGAAAGAAGAAATTGATTAGTTAGACTTCATCAAAATTTTAAGCCTGCTCTTCAAAAGACACTTTAAGAAATGAAAAAGACAAAACACAATGGCAGAAAATATTTGGAAAGCATGTATCTCAAGTTTTTTTATCTAGAATATATAAAAACTCTCAAAATTTTTAAAAAGGCCCCGTGTGAAAAAAAAAGCAAAAGATTTGAACAGACACTTCATGAATGGCAAATAAGCACACTTCATGTGTGGCAAATAAGCACACAGAAAGGGATGCCTGGGTGCATTTGTCAGTTAAGTGTCTATCTTCAGCTCAGGTCATGATTCCAGGGTCCTGGGATCGAGTCCCACATCAGGCTCCTTGCTTGGCAGGAAGACTTCTCCCTCTGCCTCTGTCTGCCGCTCCCCCTGCTCATGCTCTCTCTCTCTCTCTGATAAATAAATACGTAAAATCTTAAAACATACACACACACACATGCACAAAGATGTTCAGCAACATTAGTCACTAGGGCAGTACCACTATACACTTGGGATTTTTGTTTGTTTTTTGTTTTTAAAGATTTTATTTATTTATTTGAGAGAGAGAGAGAATGAGAGAGCATGAGAGGGGGGAGGTCAGCGGGAGAAGCAGACTCCCTGCCGAGCAGGGAGCCCAATGTGGGACTCCATCCCAGGACTCCAGGATCAGGACCTGAGCTGAAGGCAGTCACTCAGCCAACTGAGCCACCCAGGCGCCCACCACTATACTCTTGTTAAACAGCTAAAATTTAATACATTGACCCAAGTGTTGACAAGAATATGGAGGAATCAAACGCTGCTAGTGGGAGTGATAAAATTGTACAATCATTTTGGAAAGTAGTTTGACATTTTCTTACAAGCGTGTACCTACCATATTATCTATCTATTCCACTACCATATTATCTATCTATTCCAAGCAGGTATTTGCTCGAGAAAAAGGAAACCATATGTCCATACAAAGACTTGTATACAAATGTTAATAGCAGTTTTATCTATAATAGCCAATGACTAGAAACAACTCCAATATCCATTACGGGTGAACGAACTATATTGTATAAAGGAACTATTCACTCATTCATGTTCATAACATGTGACAGTATAGGTGAATATCAACGTAATTGTGCTGAGTGAAAGAAGTCAGGCAAAAAAATACATACTGTATGATTCCATTTGTATAAAGTTCTAGAAAATGTGAACTAATTTATAGTGACAGAAAGTAGATCAATTGCTAAAATTTTATTCAGCTCAGCTATTAATGAAGGAACCAGTAAGATGTTTATATACGTTCAAAGGAGAATTTGAGGAGGGGAAATTTGTAGAGTGGTTTGTCAAAGGAATGTAGAAATGAATTTGCTAATAGCTAAAAGAACAATGAATAGTAACCTTTACAGTTACTTTTTCTACTGGCTAATATCTATTTGTATTATTGAATAAGATCTATTTGCATTGCTCTCAGAAAAGAATCATTGTTACTTGTTTTCTATAAGCCAACCTCTACTTACATATTCCTTACTGGGGGGGTGAGTAAAATATATGCAGTGATTTCTTTTGACTATTTTTAAGTTCCAGATAAGTTTTCATAACATTGGTAACCCAAGATGTTAGTTGTTAGTATAATGAAGGAAATACCAGAGGAAAGGTAAATTCCTTTTATATTAAGTCCATGACAATTAATATCTGTAACATTTTTGCCCTCATACATCATTAAGCAATGGACCATGTACTGTTTTGTGATTTTCCTCTTATTGTTGAAGTTTTTGAATCATTATTTAACATTTTGTACATTTATCTTTCCTCTGCAATTTGACTGCAGGTTTTTCATAGGATGGGGCATTTAGCTGCTTTGTATTCCATTTTACCTAGCATAGTGCCTTAGACACAGTAGAAATTCAATAAATAGTAATTGGTTTAATGTGATGTATCCTTGGAACTAAGCTGTATCTTTAGAAAATGCGTTATCTTCTTGCACGCTGGCACAGTTAGGCATCAAGTTGCTAGAATTTTTATGTTTAATTTTTTATGTTACCTCTGCATCCATCAGTAATGGTATATTCTTTCTTTTTATTTTGTCTATTAGTGGTGACCTACTCCGATTAGAAGGAAAAACTCTGCATTCAATTTTAGATGAAGTCGTTTTTAAGCTTTTGTCAACTCCTAGCCCAGTCATAAGAAGTACTGCTACAAAGCTCTTACTGCTGATGACTGAATCCCATCAGGAAATTTTGATTTTATTGAGATTAAGTTCCTGCTACCAAGGTAGTGCATATATTCTTTCTTTCCTGGAGATTCTCAAAAAGAAATAATGGTTTCTGGAACCATTATTTCTGGTCCATGGAAAACAAAATTCCAATTTTTTTTGAAGTTTTTATTTTAATTCCAGTTGTTAACAGGCAGTGTAATATTAATTTCAGGAACATGATTTAGTGGTCAAATAGTGATGGGGATTCGTTGTCTCCAGAATCAAATGTGTATACTTACTAACACCGAACCACATTATGTGGAAATTTTTAAAGATTAGAACATTACATTATGATGCATTTAGGACCCAAACTATTACATGGGCCTTCAAAACATGCTTGATGATTTGGAAGGCACTATTTATTTATTTATTTTTTTGATTTTAAATTTTAAATTTTTTAAAAAGATTTTATTTATTTATTTGGCAGACAGAGATCACAAGTAGGCAGAGAGGCAGGCAGAAAGAGGAGGAAGCAGGCTCCCCACTGAGCAGAGAGCCCGATGCAGGACTCGATCCCAGGACCCTGGGATCATGACCTGAGCCAAAGGCAGAGGCTTTAATCCACTGAGCCACCCAGGCGCCCCTGGAAGGCACTATTTAGTGACTTACCTTGTATTAGTCAATACTTTGAACATTATAATTATGTTATGTTATAGGAATAGAGAGGGGAAGAAGGTGCCAGTAATAGAGGTATTTGATATTGTGTCAGATACACATTTTTAAATTCCATAGTTAGATTTCTTCCATAGAAATATGAATGTCCAACAGACTTCATTATAAAGGAATTTCACCTGAACAGTTCTTCTCCCTTTCTTTTCTCAATAGAACTTACTCAGTTTCTTCAAGATATTTTACAATCATTAATACTGCTGAGAACTTGAGTTTTAAAGAGAATATAAAGACATGGACAGATCCATATGGTGGCTTCCCCAATTACACACTCCAGGGGCCTTTTACTTTATTTATATTGAATATATACATTATAATACATCATTGCAATGTGCTTATAAATAGTACTTTATATCTTATACTACTACTGTGTTTTATTTTGTGATGAAAATGCGGTATTTGTAGCACTTCTCCTATAATAATTGCTTAGTAACCAATTGATTTGCCCCAAATTACATATAATACTCTATATTTTTATTTAGCAATAATTTTAAGAATGACTAATAATAACCTGTTTAAATGCTTCCACAGTGTAGGCATTTACTCAGTATGTTATTATCTTTTAAAAAATGTTTCCATTTAAGATATTTATTTTCAAACAGAAAAAAAAATTATCTCCACTCTTTGACTTAAAACAGTGATTCCAGGGTTGTCCAGGTGGCTCAGTCATTGAGCGTCTGCCTTTGGCTCAGGTCATGATCCCAGGGTCCTGGGGTCAAACCCTGCCTCAGGCTCCCTGCTCAGTGGGAAACCTGCTTCTACCTCTCCTGCTCCCCCTCCTGCTTGTATTCCCTCTCTCACTGTCTCTTTCTCTCTGTCAAATGAATAAATAGAATCTTTAAAAAAAACAAATGATTCCACTTATCTTTTTTTAATTTAAAGATGCTGAATAGGTTTTTGCCTCAGATCCTACATATGGGCACATAAAAACTCTTAGGACAGAGAAATATCCTAAAGACCTCAATCTAGAAGTCTTTGAGAAAAGAAAAAAGAAAAATCATGTGATTAATTTTGCTGTAATATTCATTTGTTTCTAAATCAGACTTTATAACCTAATTAATACTGATTAGATAACAAGTCATATTTTATTATTAAATGTTGTACCTTTGTTATTCCATTTCAGGACTCAGAAGTCTTCTAAATAAATATGAACCCGGGACAGAGTTTAGTCAAGAACTTGGACAGCTCATTGCCCTTTTAACCCCTAAGGTCTATCAGGAAGTAGAAGAACAGGTAATAAATTATAAAAATAATTTGCTTATATGCTAACATTTCAGTAAACGTTTTAGTTTGAAAATACTGGATACTGGTAGCCTCTTTAATCTTTTATTTGCTGTCTTTTGCCCTTTCTTTCTTTATCTCCCCCCAACATTCAGAGCAGTCATAGTTTGATCGGGGAAGGGGTTTTTATAGACCAAGTTTCTAACAGTAGAGCCCCCCCCTTTTTTTTTCCAGCCTGTTCAAAGAGTACTTCATCCCCTTGCATGCTTGAATAAGTGAGGCCCAGCATGAGAAGTCAAACAAAGAGGATGAAGCATTAAATAAGCAGAACTATAAAATCCTGATAAAAGGAGTAGAAGGAATATTAATTAAGGAGAATTCAGAGCTAATCAAACTATTTTGAATACATTTTAGATATTGCCTGAAAGCCTAATGTATCTCCTTTGGGAGATCATTTAATATTCTTAGACGTTACCTGTCCTAGACCTATGAAATTTTTGCCTCTTGACCAGTTTATTAGAGATAGAGATTAATTCTTGCGCAGGCCTGATATTTTAGGTTGTTAACTTCTAAAAAAGACTTTCATGGAGATGTCTCTAAATTAATTCTGGCCTTTAATTTCAGAAACTACATCAAGCAGCTTGCTTAATTCAAGCTTATTGGAAGGGTTTCCAAACTAGAAAGAGATTAAAGAAGCTTCCATCTGCTGTGATTACTTTGCAGAGGAGTTTCAGGTAAAAAGTTTTGGCGAGAGGAATCATGATCTCAGAGTATAGCTGTATCTTATTATAGTATTGCAGAGTAAAAACTTAGGATGTTTTTCCCCCCAATTTTCTAATATGTTTCTCTTAATCTTTTTTTTAATTGAAGTGTAGTTCACATACAATATTATGTGTCAGTTGCACAACAGTTATTCAACATTTATATATATTATGAAATGACTATCACATCAGGATAAGTCTAGTTATCAACTGTCAGTACACAAATGTATTACAGTATTTTTTACTATATTCCCTATGCTTTACTTTACATCCTGTGACTTACTTATTTCATAACTGGAAGTTTGTACTTCTTTTCACCTATTTTATCCATCCCCCTACTCCTCTCCCCTCTAGCAACCATGAGCAGGAGGGGCAGAGGAAGAGGGATGTCAAGCAGATTCCATGTTGAGTGTGGAGCCTGACGCAGGGCTCAATCTCATCACCCTCAGATCACGACCTGAACCGAAACCAAGAGTCAGAAGCTTAGCCAACTGCAACACCCACGTCCCCCTTTGTTTTGTTTTTTAGATTCTCCATATAAATGTAGAATCATATGGCATTTGGTTTTCTCTGACTTAATTTCACTTAGCATAATTCCCTCTAGGTCCATCCATGTTACCACAAATGGTAAGATTTCATTCTTTTTTATGGCTGAGTAACATTCCATTTTATTTATATACTACATCTTCTTTATCCATCTATTGATGGACACTTAGGTTGCTTCCATATCTTGGCTATTATAAATAAAGCTGGAGTGGAGATGGTGTGCATATATCTTTTTGAATTAGTATTTTCATTTTCTTTGGATAAATATACATAAATGGATATGCTGGATTGTAAGGTATTTCTATTTTTAATTTTTTTGGGAACTTCCATTCTGTTTTCCATAGTAGCTACACCAAATTACATTTTCACCAGCATTGCACTTGGGTTGCCTTTTCTTCACATCCTTGCCAAAGTTTTTTATTTCTTGTCTTTTTTTTTTTAAGATTTTATTTATTTATTTGTCAGAGAGAGAGAGCACAAGCAAGCAGAGGCAGAGAGAGAAGCAGGCTCCCCGCTGAGCAAGGAGCCCGATGTGGGACTCGATCCCAGGATCCTGGGATCATGACCTGAGCCGAAGGCAACGGCTTAACCGACTGATCCATCCAGGCATCCCTCTTGTCTTTTTATATTAGCCGTTCTGACAGGTGTGAGGTGGTAACTCATTGTGGTTTTGATTTGCATTTCCCTTGATGATGAGTGATGTTGAACATTTTTTTCATGTGTCTGTTGGCTAGCTGTATATGCTTCTTGGAAAAATGTGTATTCAGGTTCTCTACCCATTTTTTAATTGAACTGTTTGTGGATCATCTTTGGTGTTGAGTTCTAGGAGTTCTTTATATATTTTGGATATTAACCCCTTATGGGAGATAGCATTTGCAGATATCTTTCCTATTCTGTAGCTTGCCTTTTTGTTTTGTGGATATTATATTACTGTGTATAAAAACTTTTTAGTTTGACATACACCTGGTAGTTTATTTTTGCTTTTGTTGTCATGTCTGAGGAGACAGATCCAAAAAGTCTTGGTAAGACTGATATCTAAGAGTTTACTGCCAGTGTTTTGTTTTAGGAGTTTTGTGGTTTCATGTCTTACATTTAGGTCTTTAATTCATTTGGAGTTTATTTTTGTATATAAAAAGTGGTCCAGTTTATTCATTTGCATGTCCAATTTTCCCAACATCATTTGTTGAAGAGACTATCATTGTATATTCTTGCCTCCTTTGTCATAGATTATTGAACATATGTGGGTTTATTTCTGGGCTTTATATTCTGTTCCACAGGTCTAAATATATTTGAGCCAGCACTATACTGTTTGGATTATTATAGCTTTTGTAGTATAGTTTGAAATCTGGGAATGTGATACCTCTAGCTTTGTTCTTTATCAAGATTGGTTTGCCTATTCAAAGTCTTATGTGGTTCCATACAAGTTTTAGGATTCATTTGTACTAGTTCTATTAAAAACGCCAATGTAGATAGAGACTACATTGAATCTGTAGGTTACTTTGAGTAGTATGGACATTTTAACAATTCTAAATCTTCAAATCCATGAGCACAGTATATCTTTTCACTTATTTGTGTCATCTTTGATTTCTTTCATCAGTGTCTCAAAGTTTTCAGAGTACAGGTCTTTCACTTCCTTGGTTAAGTTTATTCCTGTGTTTTATTCTCTTGATACAATTGTAAATGGGATTGTTTTCTTAATTTCTCTTTCTACTACTTCATTATTAGTATATAGAAATATCAACAGATTTCTATTAATTTTATATCCTGCAAATTTACTGAAATCATTTATTCTAATAGCTTTTTGGTAGAATCTTTAGGTTTTTCTAACTGGGTGTTATATGCAACTGATGAATTATTGAACACTACATCTGAAACTGATGATGTACTATATATTGGCTAATTGAATTTAAATTTAAAAAAACTTCAGGGTTTTCTATATATAGTATTATATTATGAGGAAACAGTGATAGTTTACTTCTTCCTTTCCATTTTAGATGCCTTTTTTTATTTCTTTTAATTTCTTTTTCTTATTTAATTGCTGTGACTAGGATTTCCAGAATCATGTTGAATAAACCAGCAACAGTGGACATCCATGTCTTGTTCCTGATCATGGAGGAGAAGCTCTCAGTTTTTCACCATTGAATATGATGTTAGCTATGGGTTTGTCAGATATACCCTGTTTTATTTTGAGATTTCTTCCGCCTATACATACTTTATTGAGAGTTTTTACCATAAATGACTGTTGAATTTTACCAGATGCTTTTTCTGCATCTATTGAAATGATCATATGATTTTTTTCATTTGTTAATGTAGTGTATGATGTTTATTGATTTTTGAATATTGAACCATCCTTGCATCCCTGGAATAAATCCCACTTGATCATGGTATATGATCCTTGTATTGTATTGTTGAATTCAGTTTGCTACTATGCTGTTGAGGAATTTTGCATCTATGTTTATCAGGGTTACTGGCCTGTAATTTTCTTTTGTTGTAGTGTTTTTGTTTTTGAAACCAAAGTAATGCTGACTTTGTAGAATGAATTTGGAAGTATTCCTTTCTCTTAAATTTTTTAGAGTAGCTTGAGAAGAGTAGATAACTCTTTAAATGTTTGGTAGAATTCACGTGGGAACCCACTGATCCTGGACTTTTGTTTGTCAAGAGCTTTTTGATTACTCATTCAGTATCATTATTAGTAACTGGTGTGTTAAGATTTTGTTTCTTCCTGACTCATTCTTGTAAGATTGCGTATTTAATTTCTTCTGGGTTGTCCAATTTGTTGGCATGTAATTTTTCATAGTAGTCTCTTATAATCCTATGTATTTCTGTGGTGTTAGTTTTAACCTCTCTTTCGTCTCTAATTTTATTTATTTGGGCATCTCTTTTTCTTTGATGAATGTGACTAAAGGTTGATTAATTTTATTTATATTTTCAGAGAAGCAGTTTTTAGTTTCATTGATCTTTTCTATTTTTTTCTATTTTTTTTACTCTTTTATTTATTTCTGCTCTTGTCTTTAGAATATTTTCTTCGATTAACTGTGGGCTTTGTTTTTCTTTTTCTAGTTCTTTTAGGTATAAGATTACTTGATTGTAGATTTTTCTTATTTTTTGAGGTAGGCTTATATTGCTCTAAACTTTCTTCTTGGAACTGCTTTTGCTGCATCCCATAGATTATGGAATGTTCTGTTTCCATTTTTATTTGTGTTAAGGTAATTTTTTATTTACTCTTTGATTTCTTTGTTGACCCACTGGTTATTTAATAGCATGTTGTTTTGCCTCCATATGTTTGTGTTTTTGCGTTGTTGTTTTTTTTTTTCTTGTAATTGACTTGTAGTTTTTTACCAGTGTAGTTGGAAAGATGTTTGATACGGCTTCAGTCTTAAATGGATTGAGATTTGTTTTGTGGTCTAACATGTGAGCTATTCTCAAGAATATTCCATGGGGAATTGAAAATAATATGTAGTTTGCTGTTTGGGGATGGAATGATCTGTATATATGTTAAATCCCTCTGGTCTAATGTGTTGTTTAAGTTCGCTTTTTCCTTATTGATTTTCTGTCTGGATGATCTCTTCATTGGCATAAGTGGGTTATTAATGTCCCTGCTCTTGCATTACTGTCATTTACTCCCTTTACATTTGTTAATATTTGCTTTATATATTTAGGTGCTTCTACATTGGGTGCTTATATATATTTACAACTGTTATATCCTCTTGTATTTATTCATCATTATGTAATGCCCTTATTTGTCACATGATGGTCTTTCATATAAAGTTTATTTTGTTTGATATATGTATTGCTACTCCACCTTTCTTTTCACTTCATTTGCATGGAGTATCTTTTTTCCATCCCTTTATTTTCAGCCGGTGTGTGTCTTTAGATCTGAAGTGAGTCTCATGGGCAGCATGTAGATGGGTGTTGGTTTTTTATCCATTCAGTTGTTCTCTTTTTTTGAGCATTTAGTCAATTTACATTTAACGTATTTATGACAGGTATGTACTTATTGCCATTTTGTTACTGTTTCCTAGTTGTTTTTGTAGTTCTGTTTTTATCTTTTTTCTGTGATTTGATGACTTTCCTTAGTGTTATGGTTGGCTGTCTTTTTATTTTTTGTGTACCTGTTAGAGATTTCGTGTTTGTGGTTACCATGAGGTTCATATATAACACTCTCGTTATGGTAGTCTATATTAAGTTAATGGTCAACTTACATTTGAATACATTCTAAAACACTCCCCTATCACCATGGTTTTTTTGTTTTTGATGTCATATTTTGTGTGCCCCATAATTAATAACTGTAGGTACAGTTCACTTTATTGCTTTTTTTTTTAAAAAGATTATTTATTTATTTGACAGAGAGAGCAAGAGAGAGAGAACACAAGCAGGGGAGTGGGATAGGGAGGAGCAGCCTTCCCACGGAGCAGGGAGCCCGATGTGGGGCTAGATCCCAGGACCCTGGGATCATGACCTGAGCTGAAGGCAGATGCTTAACTACTGAGCCACCCAGGCACCCCTGCTTTTGTCTTCTAACCTTCATACTAGCTTTATTTTTTTTTAAGATTTTATTTATTTATTTGACAGAGATTACAAGTAGGCAGAGAGAGAGGAAGGGAAGCAGGCTCCCTGCCGAGCAGAGAGCCTGACATGGGGCTCCATCCAAGGACCCTGGGATCATGACCTGAGCCGAAGGCAGAGGCTTTAACCCACTGAGCCACTCAGGTGCCCGTCAGCTACTATTTCTTCAGATAAGTTTTCTACCCCTTGCTCTGACCCTACTCCTTCTGAGACCCCTAATATGCAAATGTTAGTACATTTGATATTGTCCCAGAAGTCCTTTAAATTATTCTAATTTTTTCAAGTTCTTCATTTTTTTTGCTATTAAGCTTGGGTAATTTCCACTACACTGTCTTCCAGATTGCTGATTGGTTCTTCTGCATTATCTAATCTGCCTTTGATGTCCTTCTAGTTTATTTTTCATTTCATTTATTGTATTCTTTAGCTCTGATTGGTTCTGGTTTTTTTTTTATATTTTCTTCGTCTTTGTAGAAGTTCTCACTGTGTTTATCCATTCTTGTGAGCAGTTTTATGACCATTACATTGAATTTTTTATATGATAGATTGTTCATCTCCATTTCATGTAGTTCTTCTAAAGAGTTTTCTTGTTCTTTCATTTGGGCCATATTTCTCTGTCTCCTGATTTGTCTGACTTACTGTATTTGCTTCTATGTATTAGAAGCATATTGTAGGTCGATCAATTCCTGGTCTTGAAAGGGTAGCCTTATGTAGAAGGCACTCTAGAGGGCCCAGAAAGCACAGTCCTCACCAGGTCACCAGAA